>RJWJ010012620.1:0-41649 GCA_004363605.1 Indri indri | reverse complement strand
GAGAAAAATCTAAGTAAAGACACAAACACAAACCAAAAATCACTTGTAAGTTGAATATAAGGCAAGCGACAGCACAGCTGGGATAATAAAAGGCACACGGTACTTGTTGCTGGGGACATATAGGGAGAGACGTGCACTGGGGGCCTCTGGAGATGAAGCCCCGTCCATCAGGAGGACGTCGTCATCATGCGTAAAGTGTTGCCCTTTCTGTCTCCGACTCCGGTGCTGCTTAGTGAAAATCCTTGATGGTTAAATGTTAGCAACTAATCTACAAACTAAAGGCCATCTAACAGATATACTGGCCATATGGGGCCAGCCGGCCACCATAATTTGTAACCTCTGTGTTAGGGCATATTTGCCCTTGGAACGAAGTCTGTAGCTGAAGTTTGGCTATCGAGGGAGACGCTTGCGTGGCTGACAATCTGTGTTTGGAACATCAGTATGGCACTACAGACAAACTTTCAAGGTCAAATTGATTATCCTCCAGCTTAGCAAAGCAGCAGCTCCCTAATTATGTCAGAAGGCAGGATTATCTCTAATCATTTGAGCTAGGACTCTGGATAAAACATCAAAAGCAATATTTAAATAATACACGGTCATGAATCAAGGATTCATTGCATTTTCTCTTACTATAAAACCAAATTGTGGTGGCCCATTTTGCTCCATTAGTAGTAACTCATATGTAATGTAATGTATCCCCCATTACAAAATGTCACTCTGGGAAAGAGAGGAGCTCTACTTTGTGTCATGGTGGTTCATACTCACAAAGGCCCTACAAAAATCCAGACAAGTTCTTGACCCAAACAACCCACAGTTAGGAACTGACATACCCAGTCCTGTGCTGGAGCTGCTTGGATCATGAAAGCCAATTGTACCCATCTCTTCTGAATATCCAACTCTGTATTCAGTGATTTCACTAGTAGCTTGAAATTGACTATGATGGGAGTACTTACACCATGGAAATTGGCAAAAGTTACAAATTAGTGCCTTTCTTTCTTAGAGAGCTGATGGTTAAACACCAGGATTCCACTGGGTACCCCTCACTGCTAGAAGACCTCCCTCCCTGTCTCTCCCTTGAAATCTGAGCCTACCTTGCATTCCACTAAGGCATTATATCACTATCTTGCTTGCTACTCTAGAAATATAAAGCAAAAGAAGAAGTTGCATATTGAATTAAGTTACCTTCTAGTTCCTAGCTTCTCAAAAATTCTTGCCTTTAGAATAAAATTGTTATCAAAGACAACAAGGAATTTTTTAATCATCAATATAGCTCATCCTTGAGACAGCTGAGTCCTTTCTAGTAGTAACCAGTAGCTGCATAGAAGAGGGAGTTCAAGGACCAGCATTATTTGTAGTTCTTCATACTGGGCATCTTCTTTCATTTGCAGTAGGAAGGTACACAAGCAAAATCAACTAAATTCGTGTTGTCCAGGACAGTGTTTTCTCTACCGACCTTACTCACCTCTCCCTGAGCACTGAGTTAATTATGCCCTCCTTTTTGCTGTTTCTACTAGATTACTTACTCTGTTTTTAAACATTTATTTGTGTTCTTAAAGGAGGTATTTCCATGTCAGTCTTTCCCATTATCTGTGTTGCCTGAAGACAGAGGCCTTGTCGTACTAATTTTTGTCTATTGTCTTGGCATTGACTCATAGTAGGCACTCAATAAATGTCACATCAGGGAAGGAGTCCTTCAGAATACGATTAATTGGCATCTAAAGAGCAATGATTCCAATTCCTTTTGATTAAGGCAAACAAACATTTGGGCAAATTTATATCTTAACTGCGTATTAAGCAGTTAGATTTTAAAGAAAAGATGCATATTCTTACATTCTGTCCCAGGGGAAGATATGCAGCTTCCTGCTTAACACAAACAATTCCTTGCCTTTAACACCAGTTTTTGCTTGGTTTCTTTCTTTTCCTCTGGAACTTTTCAGAGTGAGAACCTTTAGAGAGAGAGAGGAAAAAAAAAAAAAAAACAATTTAACAAGATAGACACTTAGTTCAATAGAAGAATTTCTTCTGGTGTGAAAAAATAAATTACAGAAAGGACTTTGCCTCTGAAAGATAATTAATAAAAACCTTCCCATGTGATGACAAATCTGACATCTTGTCTCATGTCTGGCAGAGAGGAAAGTACTGAGAGTTATGCAGTTGGAATAAAACGTTCCACTTCACAGCAAGGCCAAGCAGGATCTGATAATTATTTCTAAGCAAGAAAAGGTCATAGTCTAATTGTGAAATTGACACAACATCAGGCCTTGGATATGTAACTATTCACCATCAGCGAGGTCCTCATTTAGGCTTTCCTGATTTCATAGGCAAATTTTGTCAAGAATGCGGATAGGCACAGAAATGACTCCCTCTGGGACATTGTCGACTGCAATTGTATTTATAGAGCTGTTCCTTTTCCTCATGGGTCATGGTAGGCTGAATAATAGTCCCCTAACATGTTCACATCCTAATTCCCAGAATGTGGGAATGTTGCCTAGATTGCTCAGGTGAGCATGATACAATAACACCAGTCCTTACAAAAGGAAGCAGTAAGATCCAGAGTTAGAAACAGAAGGTACCATGATGGTAGAAGAAGAGAGAGAGAACCAGATGGGGAGATGCTGTGCTGCTGGCTTGAAAGATGGAGGAAGAAGGCCATGAGCTTGAAGGACGCAGATAGCCTAGCTGGAAAGTGAAAGAAAACGGATTCTCCTGAGGAAGCACAGCCCTGTAGACCAATGTAGACTTTAGAACTGTAAGATAATACAATATTTTTTTAGCTACTAAAATCATGGTACTTTGTTACAGCAGTAGTGTGAAATAGTACATGGGACATGGTTTCCTAAAATCAGAGCCAGAGGTGAGGACTGGACACAGACAGTTTTCCTTGCAAGGAGATCCAGGAAGCAGCAGCGAGGCGCAGGATGGTATGGCAGGGGAGGAGGGAGAGAGCCAGTGTAACGAGGAATCACTGGGGTCACTGCTGCGGACAGCCTGGGATCAGTCCACAGGTACCTCGAGAGGCACATGGAATGTCTCTCAGAGGTGTCTGTCTGGACAAAGGCAGGTTGGGGCATTTAATCAGTTCTCATTTCCTGTGGATTGAGGGCTGTCCCAGGAGGATTAACTCTGCCTCATTTTCCTTTTCTGCTTGCTGTCACATTAACCAAGCTCCTGCAGTCTAGGAGAAAGCCCCAAAGCAGGGTGTAAAGAGACTGAGGGCACTCCACGGGGCAAGCCTAAGTGCTGAGGAAATTGCTCATGGCAGCAGCAGCTCAGAGCAGAGGCTCGCTGAGGCGATGGACTCAGCCACCAGGGCTGTCCTCCATTGGGCTGAACCCTCAAAGTCCAGACCTATTCATTTGCTAGATCCCTATCTGTTGTCTCTGTGGATTCAGGGTTTTGTGTGTAGACCAGACAAGTTTTCCAGTGCCTGACACGTGGGAGATATGCATTATTTGCCCAGTTGAACTTCCTGGGACTACTAAGGCTTTCTCAGAAGTACCTTATATCAGGGCTCCTTTGCTTGACTTAAGGGAAGCAGGTCTTATTTGGCATACGGTACCTTTAGTTTAATTCCCAAAATTTTATAAATAGGCACAAATACCACCAACTCTGGGCAGGCACAGCCTCTAGTTTCTACTAAGGGCCAGCCATCAAGCCAAGTCTTCCTCAGTGCATTAACTGAAATTCTTAAAAAATGGTGTTTTTCCTTTTAAGTTTTCCTATGGATCCTAGTTGTTTAATCCTGGAATATTAATAGTAAAGAGTTAATTCTATTTAAACAAAAATTGTGATTTCATTGACTAAGGAAATTAATGAAAAAATGAACACAATGACTGTCATAATAGCAGATCATATGTCCCATAACTGGAACAATTACTAAAACAAACACCACTGTAATAAGTCAACAGGCCTCAACATGGACTTGCTGAAGACTCAGATGATCATTAGCACTTTTTAATGATAAAGTATTTTTAATTAAGGTATGCACACTGTTTTTTAAAGATATAATCCTATTACACACTTAATAGACTACAGTATAGTGTAAAAATAACTTGTATATACACAGGGAAACAGCAATATCAAAATATTCATGTGACCATGTGACTCATTTTATTGTGATATTTGCCTTATTTTTTTGAAACAGAGTCTTACTCTATTGCCCCAGGTAGAGTGCAGTGTTGTCATTGCAGCTCACGGCAACCTCAAACTGCTGGGCTCAAGCTATTCTCCTGCCTCAGCCTCCTGAGTAGCTGGGACTACAGGCATATGCCACAACAACCGGCTAATTTTTCTATTTTTAGTGGAGCCGGGGTCTCTCTCTTTCTCAGGCTGGTCTCAAACTCCTGAGCTCAAGCAATACTCCCATCTCTGTCTCCCAGAGTGTTAGGATTACAGGGGTGAGCCACTGCACCCAGCTGTGATATTTGCTTTATTGCAAGGTCTGGAATCGCACCTGGGTATCTCCGAGGTATGCCAGTACATGCAACTTCTCTTTTAATAGTTTGAGGAAAAGATGCTGATTAGCATTCCGTTATAAATAATGTCTAGGATATTGGTTTCAAATTTTGTATAAAAGCAACAACAGAACTCACCAAAGTGAAAGTATTCTCCCTCTTCACTTCTCAAGAATCACAAAATTATTTCTAAGTATCTGTTATCTTAATGGCCAAGAAGGTGGCAGGCGTTCTGTGTTCCAGGGGCTATAAAATGCCAGGAACATATTAAGGAGGTCAGACTCAGCAGGGGTGTGGATGACATGAGTTTATATTTACAGCGAGTACATCTGTGTGTGTGTGTCTTGGAAGTATTACTTTTCTCCATGCTTTCCCTGTAGGCAGTGTGCCTTTATAAATCCTTCTAGGACTCTAGGTTTTTGGTCCCTAGCAGGATAAAGAATCAATCAAAATACATTGCCATAACATTTTTATATCCTGCAAGTCAGAGATAGTATCCTTTCTTCCCTGCCAATCTGAGACCCTCCAAACTGATTCCAATAGACCGACTTTGACAAGAGTAAACCTGAGGTATTTTATTGCAAGGATAAAGTAACTGTCCATCCACACTAATAGCCAACAGCAGAGTGCATCAACGGAAGGAAAACAAGGAGGCAGGAGACACGAGTGAGTTTGTTTGGAAAATACGTTTTTAGAGCTGGCCTAAGAGAGGATGAAATCTGAAGTTGTTCACCACTTGTTGAGATAATTATTTGCGGCAAGAAGTTTCTCTCTTTTTGTTTATGGCTTCTTTAAATAGAGTTGTGTCAAGCTTTTCTTTATTTCCAATATTTCTCACTGGCCTCTGGGACATATCTGTGATGTCACTGGTATTGAAGACCTTTTTGCTCTTGTTCTTTTTGTGTTTAGTATATAGTCAGCTATGTTAGCTGCTGTGACAACCTTGAATCTAAGTGATTTTGCACAGAGTCATGTGGATGTTCCTTGCTGGGTGGCTCTCCAGGGCACCTCTCCTCTAGGCAGTGATCGACTACTCTGCTCTGTTGGAAGACTCCACCATCTTTGGAGTCCTTCCTTTCTGCTTTCATGGACAGGAGAAAAGAGAATATAATGCAGGGCATTTCAGGGGCCAGATCTAGAAGTGGAACATTCTTTCTCCCTCATTCTATTGACTAGTGTTTAGTCCTGTGGCCAAAATTATTGCAGGAAGCCAGCAGCACAAGGTGCAGGTCCCATCGTGACAAGTAGCCAAAGACTAATAGCAAGGAGGGTTCTTGCTCAAAGAGCTTATTTCCTAACACTGAAGCAGAGGTCGCCAACTCAGATGCCTAGATGGCCAGGTGAGTGTTTAACTAAGTCGAGTGAACAGGAACAATAACATAGGGAGTGGTGCCGACAAGGACAGCTTGGAGAGGCACACTCTACATAACATGATAATCTAACTTCATGACAGACGGCTCTGGCTAGACTAACCACATCTGCTGGCCACGTCCATCCCATATGCTGCCAGTTGGCAACCTGCAGTCTGGGAGAGAGAAAAGAATCCTTTCCCTGGAAGCAAACTCCAAAGTTGGCTATATCCTTGAATCAGTACCTGTCAGGATAAACATAAACCCTTTCTTTTTAAGATAGAAAGTTCTTTGCTGCAGCAAAGAAAGGGAAGCTGAAAGGGGAACCCAGGTATAAAGCGGATGATGTAAGGATTTGCTCTCTGTGCATAAATTTAGGGCAGTGGCACTTGCGTGGAGGACAGATCTCTGAGCTGCCGCTTTCACGGATGCTTGGTGTCCTACAAAGGTAGCACAACTCAGTCACAACAGGTGCCGATGTTCTCACTGTGCAGCTGACCCGAGAGGCAAATGTCTCCTGACCGTCTCTCTGACTCAGGTCCCTGCTGTTTCTCTTTGCATACTTCTGAGCACAGTCAGTGTACTGAGCAGTGTATAGTAGCAACAAAAGTAATATTTTGGTGCTATTTGTTAATGTCTGCCCTGAGAAATATCAGTGAATCATGTATATGGGTTTAAACATAGTATATAAATAATAATAATAGCAAACATTTGAGCAATCACTACATACCAGGTACTACTAAAGGCTCTTTATAATAATAACTCACTTAATCCTCACAATCTGTAAAATATCATTACTCCCATTTTACAGCTGAGGAAACTGAGACACAGAAGGTCACGCAGCTGGCAACTGATAGAACTAGGATTCGTACTCAACCAGTGTGGCTCAGACCTGTGCTTATAAGCATGGATTCTCTTACCAGGCTGGTTGTAATTTTCAAATAATAGAAATCCTTGATAATTGCTGGTGCTTTCACAGGTATATTGGTTACCTATTGCTTATGAGGTGCTAGCTAATGCATAAATGGACAGAAGGACCTTACAGGAAGATTGTTATTGTCATGGCATTGAAGAAAAATTTGGAATGTTTCTCATAGCATATGTTCTTGAAAAGTTAAAGAGGGTTTGGGGAAAAGTGTGTCCAGGCAGTACCTTTATATGTGTAATATCTGACAATGTTGGTGAAGGGCTTGCCTGGTTTTGGAGTAATGCCCAAGTGCTAATCCTTACAACAATGGGGAGTGCTGCTTTATATCCCCCCACCAAATTTAGTGTGATTGAAATTAAAGAGTGGATATCAGTGGCACAGATACTGCTAAGAAATCAAGGGGCAATAGCAGTAACTAGAACATTCTACCACTACTGACCAGTAAGACATTCCACTTTTGGAAAGCCCTAAATTAGTCTGGAATCTTTTTTAAATGCAGTTTTGTAATTTCAGAGATGCATGCCATGAAACCCAGAGAGCCACAAAGGAATTCAAAGCAAAGAGTGTATTGGTTAAAAAGATGAGTCTATATTTCTCTCCATTTACCCAGCTAATTCTTGCTATTGAGATGACAGCAGAAATGTCCCTTCTGTGGATTTGCTTTCTTGATAGCCCTAGATAAGGTTAGGCTCCCCTCTCCCCCAGACTTTACATGTTCCCGAGAGACCTGCATCGTCCTTTCAAGTTAAATTTTAACTTTAACTAAATTATGATTTTTTAAATGCCTCTCTTCCTTTGTAGACCATAGTAATGTTTAACACTTGACTACTTATCCTGTACAGCACTTTTCTAATTGTTCCTGGACAATGGTCTAGCAAAGTCCTCACTGAATCCCAAGAGTTTAATAAGTATTTGTGAATCACTTAATGAATATTTCATGAGGGGTGGAGTAAATGAATGAGTGATTTGACTAGTTCCTACCTCACTAAGTCACCCCTTGCCCAGGAAGGCACCGTGTACTTTTATGTTACAAATCATTTAACCTGAGTTTTGACTGATAGATGGAGTGGCTCAAGAATTTGTAAAGACAAAACTGTGCCTTTGGGAATTCTCCCACCACTCCCACCCTCCCTAAGGGTCAGTGGCTGGAAAAAAATTTATTTTTTTCTTGATAACTCCAGAGGAACCCTGAATAGACCCTGCCAGGTAATCAGGACAGAGCCCGAGTCGTAAATGAACAGAGATGGAGAACACAGCTCACGCACAGCGTAGCGCTCCTTATCACTGACGGTGCTCTTTCTCAGTCGGTCCTGGATTTGTACATTCACTCTCCTGGGAGAAATTTCATCTCCCTTCGTACCAGTGGGATGCCAGTTTACTGGTCTGGGTTTTGAGAGCAGAATTAGCCAATTAGAAGGTTATTGTATAATTGTAGGCACTGGGTGCCTGGAGGCGACCCTTGACCATTTGCTGCTTAACTAAATTAGTGTTGGCCAGTAATAGATTTTCTGCTTGCAAAATTGCCAGCACATTATTCTGAGACCTGAATCTGTATTCTGTGTGCATGCCACTTGGGATGCCAGCGTTACGATTGCTTCAGAAGTGATTTAACTAGAGCCTGTTCTCAAGACAAGGGAAAGTTTCACAAGCCGAACAGCACAGACACTGGACTGTAGCATTCTTCCCCCTTTGATTTGAGAGAGATGATGTCGGTCAGGGTGATGACTCCCCTGTTTCAATTTCTCTGATGTTGCTCAGGCTGGCCACACCGTGAACCTCCTGAGATTGATTCTTGCTCTCCTTCCTCAGGGTTCAGTGCATGTCAGAGGGCTGGTATTTAGAGAGAAGCCCTGGTTCCACAGCTTCCAACCTTTTGTACACTCCTTTGAGTTTGCTGGTGGAGAGGATAATGAATTTTCCTCAACTGCCCGTGTTCAGTGGTTCGGAGTGTGAGGTCTGGTATTAAAGTCTGGTTTTCTAAAAACAGACAGAGTTGAGGATTTGAGTGCAAGTAGTTTATTTGGGTGGTGGCAGGACTTGGGTTCAGAAAAATACCAATGGGGGATGAGGAAATGAGCCGAGGAAGAGAAGGCAGCTAATGAAAGGTGAGTTATCAATCCAGACACCATCCTGGACAGATGGAGCTGAACTGCAGGTGGAAACTGGGAGATGGAACTCATGCTTGCGAATCATCTCACCTGAAGGGTGAGGGGTCTGGGGTATTTACACACCAGTTCCCAGTGGTTATTGGTCAAAGGCTGCTCCTGGAGTGACGGCAACTTCCAAACACTCTCTTCTGGCACCTTGCTTTCCACAAGTTTGAGAGTAATATCTCAGGGCAAAAAACACAAAGTCTTGCCCTCTGACGTTGAAGGTCTTGGGGAATGAGCAGAGCTCTGGCACTGTCCCAAATCAGAAGACACTTAAGCCTGGGTTTGAATTCTGACTTCACCCATCCTAACTGTGATCTTGGATAAGCTTGTTAACCTCTCTAGAATTTCACGTCTGTCCGCTGTGAAATATATCTTTTAATGTATTAATAGTATATGCTTAGTAGGGCTACTGTGATTCAATGAGATTATGCATATAGTGGGTTCAGCACAGTGATGGTCATGTAATAAGGGCTCAGAAATGTTTGCTTTCATTCATTGCACGTTACGGAGCATCTTCCCTGTGCCAGTGTGTGGCAGGTACTCAGTAGTAACAAGTCAGGAAGAGGTGATCCCTATCTTCATGGGGCTTAAAGTCTTTGCCTACTAAATCTTAAGACCGTTTCTTATTTTCACTAAGTTACACCTTGCCCAGGAGGGTGTCACATACTTTTATGTTCCAAAGCATCTAACTTAATTTTTTGACCACTGGATGAATTGTCTTAAGAATTTGAGGGCCTTGGGAAACAATTGTAGATATTAAATTTTCTAGTAGCCAAATTTATAAAAGGAACAAGAAACTGGTGAAATGAATTTTAATATCACTTGTGTTTAGTTTGCCACATATGTAAAATATTGTCATTTCAACATGTAATTAATATAAAATTATTAATTAGATATTTCAGATTCTTTTTCTTATTTCATCATCATCAAAATCTAATTTGTATTTTGTACCTACAACATCTCAGACAGCTACTTTTTTTTTTTTTTTTTCGTTTTTTTAGGCTGGTCAAGTGAAGTAGTGGGAGTGGAGAAGGAACAAAGGAATCTGTAGACAGCTACATTTTAAGTGCTCAGGAGCCACCTGTGACTCATGGCCACCATATTGAGCCATGGTGAAGGTCGAATGGGCCGTGAATTCCTTTTAGAAGTAACTTCACATCAAAATAGTTCCACTTTCTTTTTCTTCCTCTTCATAGATGACAAGGCTCCTTTGCACGTATGAAAATGAAGTTGGTTTTAGCTTAGGCACCATAGGAAAATGACAGTTTCTGTAATAAAATTTCACACATGGAAACTATGGTGAGAATCTTAGCAGGTGTAAAAATCTGATGAAGTTATTTCTTTAACTGCAACTTAATGGAAACTGCAGCAGCTGTTCCCATTTGTGCGTTTTCCAAATTTCATTGCCAAAACGAATTGTTGGCAGCCACAGGAGAAATATCAACTTACCTCTTCATTTGGGATATGAAATTAAAACCTCAGCTCATTTCTAAAAGTCACAGATATGGTGAAAGTTAGCAGGGCAAACACATATACTGCTATTAAAATATTGATGGCTTTGGTTTTTCTTAGGTGCTGCTGCTAACATCTGCAGAAGATTTGGACTGCACTCCTGGATTTCAGCAGAAAGTGTTTCATATCAGTCAGCCAGCTGAATTCATTGAGGACCAGTCAATTCTAAACTGTAAGCAATGTCACTTGAAGATACTTTTGGCCTCTTCTCACGTTTGGTTTTACTAATGTCTAAGAATGTGTCTCAGTATGTGGTATTTCCTAAACTGTTTCCCAATTATTTTTCTTACATCACTGCTTGACCCAGGGTGGAAGCTCTTGAATTAGGGCCTTGCCAGCTTAGAGGTTAATAGGGTGGTAATATCTCTTTTTGGGATCTTATCATAAGTGAGCATTTCCAGACTGCTCCCAGAAAAGGAGGCTGTCAGCCTCCAACGTGAGTTCTACACTATTCAATGAAAATGAAATCCATTTTCCCTGGGCAGACAGACCCCCCAAGAGCAAAATCATTACTTTCCTGGAGATTTCTGTTCTACCTGTAGTTTCTCATACATAGCATTAGATCAAAATAATGGTGAGAACATGATATTGGCTTCTGGGAATTCTTAGACTTAGGAATGAAAAACACTTATTCTTAAGGCTAATAAGATGGTCTTTAGAATGATTCAAAACCTCTACTGGTTATTCTGTGGATTAAACACAAATCCCCCAAAATTCCAGTTGATTTCCTTAAAATATGCATCCCTCAGATCTGTGGTTATGATCTCTTTCTATTTTTAATGCCAGTATTATATTATTTTATCTTTAAGAGGTCACAGGTTTCATTGCTAAATGCATAATGAGTATAGTTTTAGAACGATAAAATTTAAAATTGATAATAGGAAAACAGTCATTTATTTTTAGGCTTTCAAGCACCATTCCTTAACACTTGGGAATGAAGAGTATGAAAACAGTGATCTAATTTGGTCAGATGCTCTAAGGTCTTTTTAAGGAAGGTGGTTCCACGTTTGCCCTTCTAGTCTTGGGTTTGCCTTCCAGGCTAGCCATATTCCTTCATTTCTGTGTATGTGGCTGTTATGTTCAAAGAAAAGAAAGAAACAGCCTGCTTGATTGGATTATTCTGTGAAGCTGGGACACATTTTAAGAGTTGAAAGAAACACAATAATGAAGATGCACTGTTGAGCATCAAGGGAGCTGTCCAAGGTGAAGCCCATGCACATCTTGATGCAATTACGTCAATGAAATCATTTCAATAATTAGAGTCTGTAATGACAAGGTACAGGGCTGGCGCAATAAGTGAATTCCAATATGGTATTTCCTGTTAATTTGATCTGAGTATGACTCCTGGGTCAGGCCATCAGGAACCTTCATTTGTCTTTTGATTTCTGTATTTATCAGAACCAATATATTTCAAGCAGAACTTGATTAGCAAGAACCATTTTTCTGGCTCTCCTCTCTTCTCCTCTCTCCCTCTCTTCTCCTCTCTCTCTTTCTTTCTCCCTTTTCTTTTTTTCCAAGTGATTATCCCAAATGGCGTCTATGTTAACATGCTTGGAAATGCGAAGCCACCCTGAGTATGGAAATTAATAGAGATGGTATGCAAAGCAGGCCCATAAATGTGATTGCTTCTGTAATCTTCACGACACCAAACAGCTTTTAATTCACTGCTGAGAAGCTGGAAACAATCATACTTTGGGGGATCTTTTTAATTTAAACTAGGCCATACTGTACATTCCAATATCACAGTTTTGTGTGTGTGTGTGTGTGTGTGTGTGTGTGTGTGAGTGAATGTGTGTGTGTTTAATCCCCTAAGCAATTAAGTAGGTTATGGTTGTTGGTTCTGTGTAAGCTAGTAAATGCTAAATGGGACTGGGTTGATTATCAATGATAGCACATTCAGGAAAAGTCAGTGATACGAAAATTGAGGACATTTATGATTTTATGCTTGTGTATGAGTTCTTGGGTCAGCAAAATTTGATTAGCCCCTCTTAGTAAAACCATATGTCCATCTATATTTGTACAAAATACAAAGAACACATCAGGTCAGGTACTTTTAAGTTTGTCTCAAAGTAATGAACATAGGTTGTGATGAGTATAGACCTGCAGGTAAGGTTAGTTGTGCCTAAATGAAGAAGAAAGTTTTCCAGTGGTTGAGAATGCCTGTTGAATGTTGTTTTGGAAAAAGTGGATTTCCAAAAATATTATAGTAGTAGCAATGCTTTGCTCTATTCCACTTGCAAAAGGAAATAAAAATCTCAAAATGTTGAACAGACTTTGCTACTTATCCAATAAATACTTTAAGGTAATATCTCTCCCTCCCCCTCCCCCTCCCCCTCCCTCCACCTCTCCCTCCCTTCTCTCTTGTTCTCAGTTTCTTTTGTGCATTTCCTTATGGTTCAACATAAAACCCTTCTATCTCTGAAAAATGTGATTAAACAAGCAACTGATGTGGCTTCTGCTTTCAGAATGAAGACCCTAATGCCTAAAGCTAACATCTGAATGAAAAATGAAAAGAATCAAACAGAACTAGGAAGTTTAAAAATGCTCAGATAACAGATGTCCAGGAAATGGTTAGGGAAATTTTAGTGAGCTATAAATATAAGTTGATGTTATCAGTAATAATCAAGGTTTAAAGAAACTAGGCTAGTAGTGTTATAGCACTTGCACTTTACATTTTTCCTTTATCTCTGCAATATTTAAGAACTTTGGTTACCAGTCATTGTGGAGTTTTGTGTTGCAGAAAGTATAAACACAGCCTTATCAATCAGTTCACATCTACGCTCTTCACCATTCTGTAAAGTTGTCTGAAAGTAGTTGTCTCTGACAGGTAGAGTGTATCTGCTCATACCCTAGACTTGTATCCAGCCAATTCTGTGTTCAGCTTTTAGCAGCTTATATGAAATGTTTATTCTGTAGATGGCTTCCTGCTATCTTTGTTCAGACAGTAATATTTCTTTTATCCTTTTTCATTTTCCTCTTCAATTTTCAATGACTTATCTCTTTCTACTTTAACTGTTACTAATGGTCACCTTCACTCCTTTTATTTCCCTAATATTTTATTCACTGTTCACTCCGATACATCTTTCTCTCAGTTGTTCTAAAGCCTTTTATTTTCTTCACATCCAAATAACTCTTCATTCTGCTCTCCTTTCCACTAACTAGACTTGCTTTCGACTTTAAAGGGCCATTTTTCAACAAGCTGCTAGGATCAAAACATAGCGTTCCACTGTTTCTTCTAGGGGAGTGCTTTCGTTTTATCTTTCACAGCATGATACAAAGCCCCCAACTCACGATAACTTGGGCAAAACTTTCTTGGCTTCATCTCACTCTTGAAAGTTTAGCTGGGAAGATGTGGTTATTCCCATTTTTCAATGAGAAATATGAGAAAAAAGGAGAAGACAGCAACTCTACCTGCAGATGGTGACTCGGAAAGAAAAAAAAGAAGGCAGCAATTCAGAAAGAAGACATCCCTTCAAGGTGTTTGGACTCAGGGAGGAGTCTGTAAAGGGATTCTCTAGAGGCCTGGCACCCAGAACTCCCTCACATTGCCTGGTGTGGTACCTCTTGCTTCTCCTGAAACATGAAAATCACATGATTCTGGTAGCTGCCTTCTTGGTACCACTAGAGTTGGACAGCAACCCTGGTTACAGCCTGTCAGCTGATACCCAGAATAGAAGACCCCTCAGGCTTGGAAGAATAGCGGGCCTGGACAACTGACCAGCCGCCCAGCTGGGGTGGGAAAGTGCCAAGTGATGAACCCTGACTATATTATGTTCTACAAAATTCTAAAACAGAATATTCTACTCTGCCCCCATCAGCTCAGACAGACCTTCCCGGAATACGGAAGGATCTGTAGTCTTTGGGTTCACTAGGGGAAGCCATATTCATGCCCTTTCAGCCTATTTTAGTGGAGGATGTATCCAGCCTCCAGTCTCCAGAGAGAAGACCCCATTGGCTACCCAGCCACTATTAGGACTACACTATTCCTTCCCTTTGTTCATTCTTTATGGGACACTCCTCTTGGACCACACACACACAAACACACAGATACACAGAGACAAATTGCTACACCTACATTTACCTACAATACAACCTGTGTAATCATACTTTCATAAAGAACCTGTATTAGTTAGAACAGGCTAGGCTGTGCTGCAGTATCACACAACCCTAGTGACCTAACACAGCAAAGATTTATTTCTCACTCAGATCATGCAGGTGTAGGTCAAGCTGCTCTCGAGAGGAACTCTCCTCCAAATGTCTGCCCTGCATGTGGGAACCTGAGGACCCAGGCTACTGCCAGCTTGGTCCTGCCATCTGGTGGCTTCCAGCATCCTCTGCCACTGAGCTGGTAGATGGGGGGACAAGAAAGAATGTGGGGAATGTGCCCCATATGCTTGACTACCTCAGCTCAAAAGTATTCTTTCTGCTCACATTCTGTTAGCGGACCTAGTCATGTAGCCAGTCTAACTGCAAGAGAGGCTGGGAAAATGTAGAGGAACACACGAGTATGGGTGCCTGATCACAATCTCTGTACAGATCGTAACAAAATGATGTTGCCCACGTAAAAAAGAGACTCTTGAAAGAGATAAAAATAGACCACAAAGGAGGTAGCTGTCTTACGGTAACCAGGGCCTATGTAGAAGGAAGATGGTCAGTTTAAGCAGTTTAAGTTGTGCACCTGTGACTGCATCCTGCTTTTCTTAGTAAAGGATGCTTCCCACTGAGCAGTGTTAGCTTCTTTTCTGCTCCCTCTTGGAAACACCCAGGGGAGGGACCTCCTCTTCTGATGGTTCTAATAACTGTGGGCTCAGTTGCTTCCTCCTCATGATTATAATATTGTGGTTAAGATCACACAGTTATAAACTCAGATCGACTAGTGTTAAAAAACCCACACAGCCATATGTTAGCTGTGTGATCACGAGCGAGTTATCTGAATCCTCCGAATTTGGATTGTCTCGTCTCCGTAAGGATAATGGCAGACCCTACTTCTAGAGCTGATGCATCAACTGAGGGAAAACATGCTTAGAACATCATCATGAATAAATGGAAGCTAATATCATTGCTACCACCATCACTGCCATCATTGTTGTTATTGTTATTGCTGTCATTACTTTCATTTATAGACCTTAGATCCAGTTTCCTTACAATGGCCATCTGAACCTAGCTTTAAAGAAGATGAATCATCTTGGCCATGAAAAATCAGAAGAGATGAACAAGCATCTAAAGCAGCAATTCTAGAACATTTGAAATTCATGGACCTGTAGAACATTTTTTTTAAAATCTTAGATTGATAAGAGCATATTTTTTAAAATTTTGGTAAGTCCGGATATGAGAAAAATAAGTAAATGAAGGAGGTAGGGAAAATGCTGTTTACTTTGCCCAGTTTTCTTTTAAAAGGTCACTTGGCATCAAAAACCAAACAAAAAAAAAAGTAAAGACCAATTACAGAAGAAAAGGTAGTTATTTGAATAAGTTTTGCTTTGTGGAAAATGCAACAAATACCTCATTTTGGTGAAAGCCACTGATCTAAGGCATTAGGTTGATGTTACTCTTATTGCTCTTGTCTAATATTCTTCTGAAATTTCAATATGTTAATTTTTCTGGAGAGGCATAGATAATTCTTAGGAGACCTTCTCACGAAGGGCTATATGCCAATGCGGAAGGAAGAGAGCATTTCTAGAAAAATATGACAGGTGTGCACACAATCAGGAGCAGATGTTCACATGCAGGGTTCCACCAGTGCCAAACAGTGCAGCATCCTTGGCCTTGATAACTGACATTTGCTGTGTGCTCCCTAAGCGCTGAGGGCCCCCTGGAACCCCACAATAGCCCTTAGGAGAAAGACATTCTCACGTGCCCATTACATAGGTGAGGACACCTAAGGCTGAGCTAGGTGAAGCAATGTACCCAAGGTCTTATTGCTTATTATTGTGGCATCAAGATTTGGACCTGAGATTCCAGGACCCTGGCTTTTATCCACAGTTCTCTGGTCTAGTATCTCTTAGTTTTTCTTGATATTGGTGGTAATATATCAGGGAAATTTGCCACTTAATTTTCCCATCACTCTCATCAACCTGAAGGACACACAGAGAGAACTTCTGCCGCACATTTATTGCTGTTCATAGCCAAATTTATCCTTTCTGTGTACTATAGAAAAATAAGTTCTTTTTCCTTGTTTTGAATATAGACCCAGGGCCAGATCTTCCATGACCCTTGCTTCTGACTTTCTGCCCTCCCCATGAATTCCTTTCACTAAGACACTGCTCGGCCATGCCACCATGACACTGACCTTGGTTAGTAGTCAGGTCCCCCATGGAGTGCATGGAATCGCATTAATCATATTTGTGCTTAACATACATGAGTCATGGCTTTTTGGGGTGTTTTTAATTGACTGTAAATCAAACAGGGAACTTGAAAAATGAAGGCAATTAATGAAAAAGCAGTGCGAGAGGTGTTTTGAATCCTAACGCAGGAAATACACTGCCAGTGAATTAAATGTCAAAACAAAGGCCCTTTTGACCCTGATGAGATTTCATTTGGCTGGTAATAAATGGATGAACTCTCCAACCTGGCAGGTAGAGAAATGCCTGTTTTCTCAGTTCAGGCTTGCTTAGGCTTTTGCCTGTCTCTGTTTTCTATCTTGAGAACTTTCTAGGTCCTTTTGCTTTCATTTTGTGTGTGTGTGATTTTTAAAAAATGACAATGATAATTTCTTTCCATTTTCTGGTCATCTTTCATACTACTATCTTGTATTTACTTTCAGGTTGGGAGATTGATTAGCTGATTAATGAAATTATTTAATGTCACCTGGACTGCAGTCTGGGTAGAGCTGAACAAGGTTGGGGTTTCAAGCAGTGTATTTGTTTTAAGCTGTTGTGATATGCCAAGGAAAATTACTGTGGTGTCATCCAATTCACTCTATCATTATGAAGCTGATTACACTTTGGGTCAGAATGTGAACTCCTATTTACCTTAATAAGAATTTTTTATATATTTACACAGAGCTCTGTAGAAATGTAATGTTTTTACAAGTTTGCCCTTCCCTCCCACCAACATATTTGTAACAATGTAGTAATCAGTCAATTAATATTTATTAGGAACCTTATAAATGCATTATACTAACTACCTCATAAATGTGAAGTCATATAATAAAATGATTGTAGGATAGGAAATGAACACATCTACACATCGGGGAGAGATATAATAAAATGTTTAGGGATCCTTTCATTGGATTTGGATCCTAACTTGTGCTTTGAAGAATGGGAAACACAAGAAGTAACGGAGTGACAGGCCTTTACCAGATGAGAAAGCATTACGGCAGGTGGAGCTCTCTTGGCACAAATTTTCTTACCGGTAGAATGAAAGAAAGAGACTAGGAGTATCACCCTGTCGGCCCGTGGGCTAAATTTAGGCTAAACAGGACAAATATGTCCTGTTTGACTGCTCAGGGTGGGAATCCGAGGTGTTTAACAAAAGGAATTTGTCATTAACACTGAGAATTTTACTTTAGAAATTCCCAATATCTCAGCAGTCTTGGCCCTCCAGAATATAGGTCCCAGAGGAAGGCTGCCTGGGTTCAAATCCAGGGTCAGCCCTTTATCAGCCAAGGAACTTAGGCAAGTTGAGAAAAAACAACACGAAACTGCCTTCCACTTGTTCCAGTGAATATCTCGTGACTAACTCTCCTTGAGCCAGCTTGGGTCATGCGCCTATCCCTAAAACAGTCATGGTGCCCAAGAAGACTGTTAGCCACGTGTGGGGAAATGGAGCTGCTGTTCCCTAGAGGAAGGAAATGATGCTGTGCTGGAGAACAAGAGTCCACTGTGAGGGTGTTGTGCTCTATTGCTAAGGTCCCTTTCAGTACAAATATCCTATGACTGCAGGCTCTGCTCCATGCATGACAATTTTTAGAACCCAGCACACACACAAATGGAAATGCCTTTTAGGTGGCAGGGGACAAGGACAGCCATCATGCCAGGTTTCTTGCTGGTGATGCTGGTGAGCAGATTGCTTAATTAAGACTGTCAAATTCTGAGTGTTGCCATATGGCCTCACTCTTCAACCTGTTGAGTGTCTTCACTCACATGGATTTGGAGCTGGTATACATCTTTTTTAATTTCTGTTTTTCTTCAAGGGACTAAGAATGTAGGAACATACGGATATTACAGGGGCATCTCCTAATTTCAGGTATTAGAACTACATGAATTGGATTGTAAGACATCAAAATATTAATATAAATTGGGAAAGATTAAGCATAGCTTTAAATAGTTTGAGAAGGCAGAAGTGTAACAGATCAAATCTATGCACATTCCAGTAATCGTGGTGCTGAGCCTCTGCTCTGTCCTTTTCACTTTAATTTTCATGAAAATTTTTGTTGGCTTGAGAGCAAATGGGCAAGAGGTGCACATACTTGCCGGTTGAAACATCCCCAAGCATTTTTGTATTTGACCAAATTCACATTCTCCTTGAGATAGAAAGAGAGGATAGGAAAGGAAAAGATATATATTATGTTTTTTCCTTTTAATAAATACTTATAATTATTAAATTATAAATTAAATAATTTATTATCCAATTATTTAAGAAACATTGAGTGGTCACCTACTTTGTGCCAGACCCTGTGCTAAGTACAAGGGATGAAGCTTCGAACCAGATCAAAAAACGTTTCTCCTCTGCTGGAACTTTCATTCTAGTGCAGAGAGAAAGAGACAGGTATGCTATAACAGAGTAAACACCTAAGAATACAGGAAAATGGTCCATGACAAGATGATGATAAGTACTGTGAGAGAAACTAGACAAGGTCATATGCTAGAGATTTCTGCATGGCTGCTGTAGGATGGGTGGTCAAAGAAGTTTTCTCTGAGAAGTTGAGGCCTGAACTATGAGAAGGAACTAGCCAGGTAAAGATCAGGTGGGTGCACATTTAGGCAGAGGGATCAGCTCATGCAAAAGCCCTAAGATGAGAACATGTTTTTCAGTCTGAGATATTGTGATCCAGGAAGGGGGCTACCACTTTATCATCTCAATCATCTCAACAGCCCTATAAAACAGGATTCCAAACCCTACTTTAAAAACGAGGGCTTGAGGGTTGATTAAAGAGTCAAGATCTCACAAGACATGCCAAAGGTGGACAAAGCGCTATGATCTGATTCCACAGCTCGTGGTCTTTCCACGTGGAAGGCTGCATCTGGTGTTGAGTCTCTCCCCACAGTGAAGTGATGCTGTCTTTCCCTCTGAGAGCAGACTTGGGTGTCCTTGGCAGCTTCACAGGGCTGTCGGTGTGGTGTGGCCTCCTAAGTGGTATTGCTTGTCTCTGTCACTCAGAATGGGAGGTGTTTCCAGTCCCTCAACCTTTCAGCTCCTCATTTTCATCTGTGAAATGGAGGTAGTATTGCAAGGATTAAACAAAATAGCACATGCAAAGGGATTAGAACAGTGCCTGTCACAAGCTAACTCTATATAAAACTTTGTTGATTTTATTATTTAAAAGGCCAGGGAGGGGAATTTCTGCAGATGATGTTGTTTGAATGGGCAGTGCTGGTGTTTATCAAAGACGACACACTGAGTTTCTCCTGTGAAAGAAGCACGTTGTCTTCCTACTTCCTCTGACACTCCCATTTTGGCATTTTCACGTCTTAAGTGCACTAGCTCTGTCTCCTTCACCACCACTGCTTCTCCTTCGTGCTTGGTCTCTTTGGGTTAAATGTTAAAAACATGCTCCCTGAAAAAAATTGAAACATGATTCCTCCCAATTTTAGGTCCAGAGGAGTTCTGAACTTTAGAAAGGTAATAAGCTGCGTATGCTGTATATTACACACTCCACGGGGGGAGGCGGGAGGGGGCAGCACCCTGTAACAAACAGATTGATATCTCAGTAGTAAAGCATCTGAATATTTACCCTAAGCAGGATAAATAAAGACCACAAATAACGTCACGTCAGTTCAGGTTGGATTTTGCTGCCAAATGAGTTATGGAAACACTTTTGGTATGCTGAGCTTCTTGGGCTTCAGAATTGCAGACTGCGCTCTTTAGAACTTCCCTTGAAAAGTCACAGACCTCAATCCTGTCAAGACATTCGGTTGGCCTATTCGCATCCTGGCCACTTCTGGCGGCAGAAGAGTGTAGTGGCTCAGCCTCCCCCTCCAAGCCCTCTACTACTGGTGAGCAACTTGGTAAATGACGTCTTGGCAGGCTGCCCCTGAAAACTGGCCAACTGCTGCACCAGCCTATTTCTTTTCCACTTGAAGCCAAAACGGTTGTCAGCCATCCAGGTTCCTCCTGACTGTGTGGGTCAGCTGATCCTGAAGACCTCCCAGAGGATCTATTTTTAGCTAAAACTGGTTTTAATTTTCATACGTATACATTAAATTCCATGGAGGAAGGGGGATTCCAAATGAGGAAACATTGATTCTGAGTAACATGAAAGAAATAATTAGTGCTTAAAAAAACATTTCAAAATATGAGTCAAAACCTCCAAGGAATATGGTTAGCACTGCATTTTTCAGTGCAAGGAAGTTCGTCAAATTAAAAACAGAGTCAGAGTAAGTGGGGATAAATAATGCTAAGCGAGGGACTCAGCATCAAATTCTAGGTACTGAAGAGGAGAAAGAGACTAAGGATAGGGAGGGCTGAAATCAGGGAGCAGCTAGGCTTGTCAGATTCATGTGCACCGGGACATGTGGCCAGGTGGCCAAATCCCACTGTCCAAAGGGGCGTGGAGGGCATGGGCCAGGACCAGGCCCTTGTCTCTACTCGAAAGGGAGAGAGAAGCAACAGCTCCCAGGTAAAGGCATGGAGTCTTGTGCATGACAGCTTTCATTATACTCCCAGGGTTTTGTTCATTTGGGGGTAAGACCAAGGCAGTTCTATAATGGAATGAGTAAGGCCCAAGCTAAAAGTGTACATGAAGGGTTTTTTGTTTTTGTTTTGTTTTGTTTTTTTTATGTCATGAGTTGCCCGCTTTGCTTTTGAGATAACTCAATTCAAACTTTTTGTTCTCATCATGCACAGTTTTGATCAGGTGTGTTTTAGTGATATGTATAGGCTATTTCTGTCCCTAAGGAGAGGTTGGATTGTTCTCTGTTAGAAAGTACTTTGTCAACTACAATTACAGTTTGGTGACTTACTTAGGGTTCTGACAAACCCTGACTAACTTAAGACTTTAAAGAAAGGTATTTAGTTAAAATAGAAGGAAATCGTGTAGTCACAATTCATTCAAAGACTTTGAATGGCAAGGCCCCGGAAAGGACAGAAACTAGAGATGCTCCAAGAGTTTGAGCGGTGGGCAGTGACAGAGTTAGGACAGTGCTTTTCAAACTTTTATAGTGAACCACTATATCTGTTTCATTTTGTTTTTCTTTAAAGTATCACAGACTGATACTTTTGTAAAAAAAAAAAAAAAGTCAAATATAATTTTCAAAAAGTTAAAAACATGACTCATATACAAATATAAAATGAACACATCAAAGATTTTATTCATCTCAGCATTTAAAAAGGGAACTAATAAAATCATAAGTATTGTTCAAAGAACATTTGAGGAGCTAGATATTTGTAAGCATTTTAATAATAAAGGAGTGTTAGAATAAGTTTGCTAGGTTACATATAAAACTGGTCAATGCCCTACAGGACAAATAACTAACCTCTGGGGTTACCTTTTGTACTGAATATTACTTGCATTTCTACTAGAAAGAAATCTATAAATTAACATGGAATTTTATTGAGTCTGCAACCTTCAATGTGTAGTAAGCAATAAGGTGACCACATTACATTTTCTGAGGTAAATAATCCGGAATGGATGTGTTACTGCCTGTATATGACATTGAAAGAATATGACACCCACATTTTCTCTTATTTTCAAGTTTTAAACATTTTTTCTCAACACTATAATAAAAATTAATTATTTAAAAAATTTTAAAAAAACAAAGACATATAAAATATAAGCTTTTTAAAAGATAGATTTACTAGGTATAATATTACTCCATCACCATTGTTTTCCATTTGTGTACTTATGTTTTCATGGGCCCTTTAACAATAGGTTGGGCACTGGTGTGTGGACCACACTTCTGGTCTCAGGATGCCTTTGTAGGAGTAGCTCAGTTCCAAATACCTTCCAGTTTGGAGTGGTATTCAAAGTTATGGTAGAGAAGCTGATTGACCTGGCATTGGGTCAAGAGCCCATTCTGATGTCTGGGAGATAGGTCTAGTAATTGGAAGCTCATTTCTTAAACAAGCAAAAATCAGAGGCATCCGCACAGTTGCTGAGTTCTGAGAGCTGGCCAAGCAGCCTGGGGACCTGGGCAGTGCTGAGTTCTGGCCATGGGGAAATGTGCCTGTAAGCCACGCTCAGCATTGTGTAGGCTCCCACATTTCAAACATGGGCCCAAACTGCTCATGTATTGCATAGTAAGCACAACTTCCCAAAATATCACTGGAAAACTAGTGCTAATAAAACATTTATTAGAACTCACTTCCATAGGGGAGAACACTGTCTTAACAGAAGCTTAGCAGGTTTTCAGAAGGTAGAAGTCAGACGGGTATTCATAGGGTTTGTGTGCAAGGGATGGGCCAAGTAATTTAAGGTAGCAAATCGATTGGCATTGGATAAAGTTCATGACATACTGATTTAGGATTGTTAGACACAGCAAGATGAGGATAATGAAATAAGTCTGATAAGTAGGTTATCGTTTGATAAATGAGCTGTTTGTCTAGGTGAGCAGACTATTGTCCCAGATAAATTGATCTGCATGAATTCTCTGAAACAAGCCATGAAATTTTTATAGTCTTCTCTTTCTTGGGCAAATATTTCTGTGGAAAAACAATTAAGTCAGGTTGACACAGGTGGTCTCAGTTCTTGTTCTTAAGAGCTGTAGAGCTATGCCATGTTGATGTGGGTGATCTCAGTTCTCAGTACATACTAGTTTATGTTTGTTCTAAGCTAGAATTCCCCAACTTTCTGTGTGTGGAACACTGCTCTACAGAATGGTAACAGGAATGTAATGTGAGGAACATGTTTTGAAGTTAAATAATTTTGGGAACTGCTGGGAGTTGTTTTTTTTTTTTTTTTTTTTTTTTAACTGTAGGCCCCCTTGGACCTTTATAATGTGGAAACGTACAGTAAGTGTTCCAGAAGGCATGCAGACATACCCCAGAATCTAACCCCTTCCCAGTCTAAAAAGAGCTTATTCTCCCTAAACAGCAGAGCTTCACAGGTACCCACCTCTATTCATTTTTTTTTAAACTTCCAGTAGCCTGGGCACGCAAAAACAAGCCACTTGGGGGCTAAGGCAGACCTGAGCCTCTGGTACTCAACCTGTACCTTGGTTCTTGAGGAGAAGGGGAGGTGGAAATATTTTTTTAAGTCTTTTTCTCATTCTGCTGAGCTAACAGGAAATAAGATGCAATGAAATGTTTGAAAATATGTATGTATAGCTTTCAAACGTCCTTACGTAGCATAATTGCTGTGGAGTCAGGCTCAGAAGCCAGACTCGCGCCGACCGAAGGAAACTTCACACACTCTCCCTCTCCAGGGGCATCCCCCAATCTCTGTCACCCAGACTGAAAGAGTCTCAGGGTAGGTGGGAACCTCCCAGCCCTGAAATCCTGAGTTACCTCTACCCAAGGCTTGTAGTTAAATGTTTGCAAATTAGAAAGTCCTTTTCTTGCTCAGTAAGCCCTGGCTTTCAAGATTTGTGTTTTGCTAAAGTCTTTAGGCTGAATATTGAATCTTTCACTCTCTTTGCTCCTAATCCTCCCCGAGGCAGCAGATGCCTCTGGCAAAAGAGGGGAGAGGTCACCTAGGAAAAACTGAAGAGAAAGGCACAAAGATACATCTCAGGGAGATTGTCTCTGTTACTTGGGAACAAAGCCAGGCTTCCAAGAAGGAGGGAGGCCCCCTCTACAAACTCCCAGGAGTTGAGAGCAGGGAGATTTATTCCAGATCTCCTGCTGTAGGTTGGAGCCTCTTATAGCTTGCCTGTCTTGGTCAGAATTTCTCAGGGACTAGGAAGGTTTGAGTGGAGTCCAAGGCACGGATTCTGGCCAATGACAGGGAGTGGAGGCGACACAAGCAGTTGTTATGGAACTTACAAACCTCCAGGAGGTCACTGGTAAATTGAGCAGAAAAATCCAGATATTTTTATCTGTTACCACTCCAAAGCAAGTATGCTTTTCTTGAATATCTGATATTGAGATATTGAAAGTAGATCAGGTTTGATTATGCTGAGCATTTTAAAAGGTAGCAAACAGGCTTGTCAATGTTACATGAGCCGTCCAACATCTCTGAACTACAGGGCTTTTGGTTGTTTTTTTTTTTTTATTATTTCAGCATATTATGGGGGCACAGGTGTTTAGGTTACGTATTTTGCCCTTGCCTCCCCCCTCCCCGCCAAGTCCGAGTTTCAAGCATGTCCATCCCTTGGATGGTGCACATTGAACTCTTTGTGTATGCAAATACCTGTCCCGTCCTCCCCCCTCCCTGCTGCCCGACATCCAATAGATGTTATTCTTATATGTACACTTATGTGTTGATCAGTTAATACCAATCTGATGGTGAGTACATGTGGTGCTTGTTTTTCCATTCTTGGGCTACTTCACTTAGTAGAATGCATTCCAACTCTATCCAGAAGTATGCAAGAGGTGCTATATCACCATTGTTTCTTAAAGCTGAATAGTACTCCATGGTATACATATACCACATTTTATTAATCCACTCATGTATTGATGGACACTTGGGTTGTTTCCACATCTTTGCTTTCGGTTTTTTCAAGCCCCATTTGCTGATGCAGTCCCCACTACCCTGTAACATGACACCAACTACATCCATGATCTATACTTACAATTCGTTCCTCTTTCTCACAGTCAACTTCCACCAGCTCCACAATACTCCAGTGGGAGAAGCAAGCCTTGCCTAGATCTTAGCAGGCTGTGCCCACACTTACAGACATCACAGCTCTGGTCCTCATAGCATTGGGGGCAGGCAAGTGCCCAGCTCTGGGGCGTGAATGCTTGGATTTGGATGCTAGCTCTAACCCTTGCTAGCTCTGCAACCTGGAGGCAGCTTCTTAGCTTCCCTGAGCTTCAGTTTCTTCTCAAAGAGATACTGAAGGTAAATCTGAGACTGACAGGCAGCCACTGCGCAGTAAATGGTGGTTATTTATATCCATTAATGTCATTGATGATGGGCCCCCAAACTTCACTTTGAGCCCTGTGAGCAAATGATACATACTGATGATATATACACATTTTTCCAGCCTCTCATATCTCCCTACATGTTTTCCACTTTGCAATGAGAGGTGCATGCTTCTCAAGTGCAGCATCCTCTTTCTCCTCCTACCTGAATGAATTATTAACCCTCTAAACTGGCTCTCAGCAAGGTACCTGTCTGGGGGGTCTGAAGGTTTTTAGTTTATTATTAAAATGTCTCTTGCTGCATTTACATAGTACCAGTCTGTGTGGATTGCTTTACGTATTGATGGTACTAAAGTGGATGCTGAGCGTTTGGCCCACCAAGGGCTTTCATCTGGTTCAGCATGAGCATATACAAAAGGGATTTAAATAGGAGCATTTGCTCTGTTATTTTGGTGATGGATTTAGGGAAATGGAAAGTAGCAAATTGCTTTGTTTTTGGACCTTTGCCAGGTCCATCCTGGTTATGGAGAACACTTGCTTGGTTGATTGAAGGCGGCCAGTTGCTACTCTAATAGCCTATATCCATGGCCAACCGTGCCTGATTAGCAAGCGTGCCATGCCCACTGCAGTGAAAAGCATCTTATAATTATAAATAAATACTTTTTCTATTACACATCAATATGATGATAAATTTTATAAGTTGATGAGCTCTTCATGACTAATACTGATATTAAGATCAACTCTACTTTTATGATATCAAGGCAGAAAACATCCTTCAGAAGATTTATATACAACTCCTGGCCTTGAGTGAAGGAGTTCACGTTCAGACCCTCAGTTTCAACATCTGTAAATCAGATTGAATGATGCCCAACACCGGGGGCTTTGAAAATTCAATGGATAAAGTCTGGGGAGAACACGTTTTAAAGCCTTTAGGCACTATGCTCTGCTGTCCAGTGCCTCTTCAGATTTCCCTCTGGGTTTACGTTGACCCTTTCAAATGGAATTAGTGGTTGCCCCGACTATTTCCAACATCAGTTGCCACTGTTTTGTTGTTGTTGTTCTTCTTTATTCTTGTTTATATGTTTGGAAAAGGCACATAGCCAAGGGCAATCGATGGCTGGGCTTATCCAAGGCTTTGTGCAAGTGTTTGGGTCTGTGGAGGCTTCAGTCTGCCTCCCGGGCCATCTTGCACAGGGCTCCGAGCTTCCATTGTGGAAGCCATGGTTTGGGATCTCCAGAAAGCCAACCTTGAGGTGGAGACCGGTATGGAAGAAGTTTACTAGGGAGTGTCTGGGGGGTCAGCAGCTGTGGGGGAGAGAGAGAGGAATCAGGATTGAGTAGAGGAGAAGCTGGGCTCTGAAACAGTCTCACCAGAGGCTCAGCCAGTCTCCCAGGGAACTCTGAAGCCAGGATGGCCCTTCAGAGTGGTCCCAAGTTGGGGCCAGGGAGCCGTGGCTTTGTAACTCCCAGGTGGTCTGTCGTTGGGTGTGGGCCATGGGAAGGAGACATGACCTGAGAGAAGAAGACTGTCTTTAGCCAAGGGAATTCATTGAGAACTGACGGCTGAAGGCTGTCCCCAGAACCGGGGAAGCAAACCTTCAGTCCTGAAGAGGCATATGACAGGTACTTTGCAGAATCCACTACAGTCAGGTGGAAATCAAAGCCAGCTGGTGCCCATGGAGACAGCTTCCGCAGTCACGGTTGCCCTTGGAGACAGACACCACGTTCCTCCTGTTGTTACCTGGCATGGGGTGGGGAGGAGGATGAGGACCCTCTGACCATCCCCCCTGTGGTACTGTAGCGAAACCCCTGGTCTATGGCCCCGACAGCCCCGTCTCTTCCCAGCTTTCACCCCTTCTGAACCTGGAACCACCCTGGACCCACTACCGCCTTCCATGGCAGTACTTACTGTGTTGTTTACTCTGTAATTTCATATAATTCCTGTCTTCTAGGAATTCTGTCTTTCACATATCCTGCTGTTAACTTTAATGGGCGATTATTTATATATGTGTATCTACTTACGTATCTATGTTTGCGTTAATGTAGGCATGAGTGAGTCTTCATCTCAGTCTAATTCATATCAGAGCTTCTTTTTAATAGCAGGGATTTTTAGAGCAATAGATTATGATTCAATTCACACTTCTCTCTTTATGAGTTACTGCCATGGTATAAAGTAAGGTACACAAGTGTCACAAAGATATTAACATAATACTAAGTGCTAATCTTATGGCAAGGTTCCAACTGCCAAGGTTCCAATCCTCCCAGACAGGGTCCTAGTATCATCGCCCTTTGAGAGACATGGACACCAGACACTGAGAGTCACTTACTTCCTAAATCACTGGGATTCAAATCCAGGCAGTCTGGTCCTAGTCACCACCTCTCCTGCCTCTGACCACCAACAATGCAGACCATGCATATGCATGTCAGGAAAACCTGGCCCCAGTCAGAGGTCAGGGGAGCTAGCCAGCTGTAACCCGTGGTCACCTCTGCAGGGTGGTCTTGGAGGACCGGAAGGTGTTCTCTCATTTCTTCACCACAGCGGAGAAAATATGTGGGGGGACCGAGGCGATCTGTGTTTTCTTTTGTTTCCTTCCTTTGTTCCTTCCCTCTGTCCCTCCCTCCCTTCCACTCTTCCTTCCTGCCTTGTTTCTTGCCTCCCTCTCTCCCTCCTTTTTGAAAAAACAAACCAAAGAGGCATATAAAATCTGATCTTTAATTTTTAAAAATCCATACTTTTATTAAGATTTTTAGCAAGTCATTTTGTTTTCTATTCACTGTCTCTGATGTGGGTAATGCTTGCTCTCCTTCATGGGATACTAGAAGGAAAAAGAATATTTTGATTTTTTTTTAATGGAGCTGTTTAAATGAAAGAAGCATGTATAAGCCTACCCCTTTAATGTGAGGATTCAATAAATCCTAGAGTGTGCCTCTAACATGTAGAGGTCTAAAAAGATCTGTCCTATGAGAGAGTTCACTAATTTCAATTATCTGGGTTTTATTATCACCGTCTATGGGTTGAAGAGACAGGATTTTATAGAATGTCATCACCTGAGGCTCTGACAATGGGGTTTCACACCATTAAACTCAGAGAGCATAAGCTAAGGGATAAGAAATGAGAGGACTTGAAATGCATGCCAGTGTCATCGTGGAAAATATGACCTACTACGCAGCTCTGCGAAATGAAAGCAGGGAATGTCCTCTCCTGATCCGTGCCATTGTATGTGAAGTGGTTTCTGTATTAGTTATTAATTACCGTCGTCATCATCACCATCATATCACTGCCAGCATATTTACTGGCAGGAGAAAGCAAGCAGCACGGTGTAGGCAAAATTCTCAAACTCGAGTGTACGTCAGAATCACCGGGGGTGGGGTCGGGGGAGCTTGTGCCAAATGCAGGTTGCCAGACCCTTTGCCCAGGGCTTGGGAATGAGTGTGATGGGGGTAGGACACGGAATCTGCATTTTTAATCAAACATTCCAGCTGGTTCTGATGCAGGCGGTATGAGGACTACACTGCAATAGCAAGGCCGTGCTTTGTTACCTGCTAGTCTAGACAGTACTCATCTTTCTGTCACCTCTTAGGTGCGATGTTTAGTACAAATTTCAGTTCCTTATCTGCATGAGGGGTTCATAAATTTATTTGGTGCTCACAAAACTGCCGTGAGGATTAAATGAGAGCATACCTAGGACGGGGCGGCTTCTAATATTTTTTGTGGTGTCCCTAGAGAGCAAAGAGGAGGCGTGTCCATGGTGTTGACCCTCTTGGTCATCCCTGCATGCCCCAGTCCTCACTCTGTGCCTAGGACAGCACTGGGGCTTAATGACCATGACAGAGTATTGAACAGATCGATGTGTGGAGCCCAACTGCTTGGGTTCATGTCTTGGCTCCCAGATTTACTGTGTGATTGTGGACAAATTATTTAACCTCCCGGCACCCCTGTTTCTTCATCTGTAAAATGGGTATAATTATAATGCCCACTTCATAGGTGTTTTTTGGGTGTATGAAATAAATTACTATAAGTAAAACTCTGAAAACCAATGGTGAAGCACCATACAGGTATTTTGTTGAATGAATAATTCCAAGCACTGTTGATTGAATACATGCATGCCAAGTTTCTTTCCTTACCTTCTTTCTTTCCAACACAATGCAGATATGTTCTAGTAGCTGACAGACTTTTAAAGTAGAGGCCACTTTTAAGAGCCCGGACTCCCAGGGGAAGGAAACCTGCAGGTATAAGATGGGTCTGTCAGTCAGCAGAGACGTGCTGTTGAGAAACGGAAGCTCCCTGGTCGGGGGGTGAGGAGAAAGCTCGGTATTCAGCTCTTCTAACTGGGAGAGCTGACGGGTAACAAAATGAGGCTCCCTCAGTTGCCTGATGCAGCAAATAAAGCAAGATATTTAGTTAATAGTAGTCCACCTGGTGCCCGTAATTTTCAAGTCCTTGGAGGCACATTAGGTCGCTGCAGGTAAGTCAAGGGACAGAGGAGAGAAGTGAGAGGAGTCAGGGAGAAGGTAGTTCCTGAGTCTCTTGCTGTAGATGTTTGACTCACCTACAGTTAACACTAATGGAACATTTGCTCAGAAATGTCATCGCTGAAATAAACGTGTTAAATTTAAACTCTGACTGCCCCAATTTATCTGTTATGCAATTGGACTCGAAACAGCTCAGACTTAAAGGCATCTCCAAGTTTTTCTCGGCCAGCAAGACTTAGGCCACTTTGTTTTCTCAGATTGTTCAGCCTTGTCCAATTTTTGGATGAAAATCCTTTGAAAACTTCAGTGGCCGTGTTTTTGTTTTTTTTTTTTTTTCCAATCATCAACTTACAACATAAAGACAAAACTGTGGAAAAAACCGAAGTTCCTTCAAATCTTTATTTTCTAGCCAGCTATGGCTTTAGTCTAAAGCTCTTTCTTTGGGGAAGAAAATCCCATTTTCACATTTCCTCTTAGTTGGCTGGACTTATCCACAGATTCTTGGGTGATATTCAGGAGGCTGCTTTGTGTTTTGGCTGTGTTGGGATTTTTCTTCTGGTACTATATATAGCAATAGAAGGGGATGGTCAGCTCTTGCTCAACCTAGAACTAAATCACCCTTTTGCAAGAGATGGGTATAAAGACTGCAGTATTTTGAGCACTATTTTTTGCTTTGCACTGTAATTAATTTTAATGTAAAACATACTCCTATAGTCTGGTTACAGGAGCAAAACATTGCAGAAAATTTGGCTATTCCTAAAAAAGCATAAAGGAAGAAATAAAATCATTAAAAAACACTAAAAAATAGCCAGTATTATTGTTTTGCCTGACACAATCATCCTTATACCATTCATCCATTCATGTGTTTACCCTTTTATCTCTCCATCCATCATCCATCCGCCTTTTTTCCTTTCTTCTATCCATCTGTCCTTCCACCTTTCCATCTATCTATCCATCCATTCATCCCAGGAAGAAATAATTGTACCTTAAGGGTGTGGTAAAATGGTTAAAAGCTCAACTCTTCAGTGAATTGCTTTGTGCACTCAAATCCTGGCTGTTTCATGCACTTTCTGTGGCTGCTTTTCTGCATTTATACAATGGGGTTAATAATAGTGCCTTCCTCATATGGTGATGTCAGGATTTAACGATATTATCTATAGAAGATGCCTGGCATAGTGCTTGGCATAGAGGAAGTTGTCAGTAAATATTAGCTATCCTTCTCATTATTATCCATTGCTTGCTTAACAGAGTTGTCAAGATCTGATAAGAAAACATGTAAAAATTCTTAATACATTGTCTATTATAATTATAAATGCAGTGACGAATATGTACATGTATATTTTGTTTATGTTCCTGATACCCATCTGTTTCATAAAATCATTTTAAATGTTATTTTAATGGCTGAAAAATATTCTATGGTACAAATATTTATAACTAAACTGTTAGTTATTTGTTTAGACTTTATCAAATTTCAATTGTTACTAATAATACTGTGATGAATATCCCTATTTGTAGTTATGGTCCTTAGATTAAATTCCTAGAAGTGAACTTGCAGGTGACAGGGTGTACATATTTTAAAGATTAGTAGTATTGCCTTGGTGCCCAGCAAAGTCTGTAGCACTTTGCATTTCCATATGGACGCAACGGCCTGATTTTCTGCGCTCTTGCCAGTCTTATGTGTTATTTCTGCAAATGTTTGCCATTCCAGTAGAGAAAACACAGGATCCCATTGCTCTTTTATTAACTTGTTTTTATCCAATTACCAGCAAAGTTGAACTCTGCCATGTGTTTTTTGACCATATTTATTTCTGTTTCTTAAAATTGTCAATTTATGATATTTATGCATTTTTTCCACTGGGATGTTTGTTCTTAATGATTCTGCCAGGGCTTAAAAATTTGACTTTCTAATGAGACGATTTTGGAATTTACTCTTTTCCAATTTATGAAAATTGGACGTGGGCTATGTGTACTGTTCTTAGCCTGTTTCTGTGTTCTCTGCAATTTCCTAAAGTTTACTGTGTCCTTTCAGGCAAGTGCTGCTGGGCTGGAGCCCATTCCTAAGTGACTCAGAGAGCACTTACCTCCCCACCTTTTAGAGGTTCTCGATTCATCTCTGTGATGTTTTTCTTGTCCAACTAAATTTCAGTTTCATTCTGCTCATTGAAGAAACAGTAGGTAACAATAGGAGGCAACTACTGTTTTTATTATTCCTCTTATGTGTCTCTTCTTGGTTGTGTGCGCCTCTTCCTTTGTGCTTCTTTTTAAACCTATGCTTATTAGACAGGTTTCTGAACAACCACATCTGTGCAGGTTTCTCACCCCAGAAGCCTCTTTTTAAATATGGTGAAGAAGCTACCTAAAGATTCCCCTTTAATATCTGGATAAAACCACTTCAGACCTGGTACCCAAAGATTTGTCTTCATTAATGGTCTAGGGCAGAGGTCAGAAAACTTTTTCTGTAAAGGGCCGACTAGTGCATATTTTTGGCATTGTGGGCCATATGGTCTGTGTTGCAACTAACTACTCAACAAAAATAGGTAGGAATCCAATTTGGTCCATGGACCATAGTTTGCTGACTCCTGGTCTAAATGAGAGAAAAGAATGGGCAAAGGAATGATGTGGGAGGAGCAGGCCTTCAAACTCACTGCTGTTAATGGGAAAGAGCCTTCCAACACCAGCATGCCCATGGGTTTGATTAGGTCGCAGAAGGCCTGGAAGATTGCCTTGCCTTCCCCTGGGTCCCAGAGATGAGAACTCAGCTTGGCAAGAAGAATCTGAGCAGACAGCATCTGGGGAGATGATGGAAGGGAAGAAGCATGTCCCAAGGGGCTTATTCCAGCAGGCAACCCCAGCCACCCATAGCATCCTGAAGTTAAGGATGACTTGAAAACAGGGTGAATCCCTATTCTAGGCAGCAGTAGTCCTGGCCTCTGAGTTGTGATTCTTAAACAGTTTCCCTTTAACACATTGTTATTTCAGGAAAGCATGGTTAGGGCCAAAGGACTATGATAAGTCAGGTATTTTACTTGCCAATCTTGGTAGGTTGGTTGGTTTGTTTTTGTCTTTTCAATTATCCATCTAAGCATTATTTTTCTGAGATCATGTTCCCAAAAATACCTAACAACCCTTTGTGAAACACCATGCATAGTACATAGGCCCTACTTATCTGTGTGTCCTCTTTGATTTCATAACAGAATGAAAAATCAGATCAGCACTTCCATTGCCTTGCACAGGCTGCCATTTTCACAGTAAGCCTCATGAAATCTAGAAGAATTACAGCAAAATGTGTGATCTGGCTGTGGCAGGGAATATCAGGAAGTTACTGGACGGGGGTTGTGGGACCATGTGACTTTGATCAAATCCCTTCCTCTCTGAATGTCTCAGTTTCCTCCTCTGTCAAATGAGGGGCCTGAACTAGAAACAGAGTAACAAGTGTGCTGCAAGTGTCCCCTGGCTCCCTCCCTGCTGCCTCTGACAGCCACTGCTGTACCCTCCAGCACATCTGTCTCTCAGCCACGTGCGGTGAGAGTCTTCTGCACACAGGTTGTTTCCAGGGGGCCCTTCTCAGCCACTCAAGGCTGGGTTTGGAAAAGCCTTGGGGGGAACGGCCTTGCAGTCCTCCCCCAGCACTAAAGTTCTGTGATTCTTAGCACACGTGAAACTCAAGCACGTTCTACTCCTGAATGGGGATTAGTCATTGCTTTGGACGGCAGCCCTGAAACATTCTCCATTTAGCTGCCCCTAAAATGTAGTTAAGCCCCTTGAAATGTAAACGTTGCCAAGTGAATAGACCATTGCAATTTGCCTCTGTCTTTTAGATGCAATAGTTTCCCATAGTCTGTCTTGTGGCCTGTGATAAGATGTCTGTCTTGAGCAAGCTGAGGAGGAGGGTAGATAGCTTTCCGTTTGCCCAGGTCTGTTAATGTTTCATTGCCTGGGGTGTTTTAAGATCCTGTGCCTTTAATAGATTTCCCGAGCTAATAGTTTGCTTTATTTACTTCCCTGGGCTGTAATCATTATTGTGTCTGACCATGTTGATAAGCTACTCTTGTGAAACATTCTCATGTGACCGAGTCACTCTTGAGGTGGTTATTCTCCTTAACCTTGTTTTCAATCACAGAAAATAATTCCCATAGAAAATATTATTTTCTTTTGTTCAAAAAATACTCCTTGGTATTTAAATACCATCATCTTTCAATCCTGAATAATTTTGAGCTGGTTTTTACATGCTGTTAACCACAGCACTCTTGATTTAGGAGAATTGTGCTTGTCTGTCTATCTTCTACATTTCTTTCTGTCTGTCTGTCTATCAGTAATCTATCTCTTGGTTTATCTCACTTCACAAATGACTTAAGGTGACTCACTTTCAGTTTAACTGAAGGAAAAACAAGTGGCAAACTAGGATGGACTTGGGGAAGGTTGGCACCCCCTGTGTCTAGCGTGTGCAGATACCAGAGTTGGTCTGTAAATTTAGGATCTTATTAATAGCCAGAGCAAAGAGGACAATTTTCCCATGTCTTTAGTTTATAGTATCCATAGGATAAAAACATTTTAGTTGTTCAAATAATGAATGCCTTTGTATCTTTGGGATTAAGACCTGGCAGACATTTCTGTCATGGGTACTGAAAGAAGAGGTACACATGATAAATTGGCTCTGTCTATACTATATTGAAAAATTACTTTAGGAAAAAAAATAGTCAAGTGTATCCTTTTTAATAGTTAAATTTTAACTTTCATTACTTTAAAATCAACTAAAACACATGAATCTGAAGGGCATGATTGCTTTAAGATTTTCTAGTGGGAAGACTATTAAAACAGATGCTTGTTCAAGAGAGTATAGGCTCCTCTCTGGAAAGTGGTGTGAGCCACAGACCTCCATAGGAGACATTTAAAACTATGCAGTTTGGGATACTCCCTTTTAGTACTTTGTTTCTGAATTTTTAAGATTCTACGGTTCAATGCTCTGCCTAATAAAGTTGGCTCCAAAATATCAACCATTAGCATTTTAATACATTTCCAATAAGTCTCCCAGTCTTCATGATTCTGGAGACACTGGCAATCTGATGCTCGTTTCAGGCACTGGAGATGTATTCCCAGAATCTTGGCATCGATAGACAAAGAGGGACCACACTTAGCGTGGGTAAGTAACCACCTGAGAACCTGGTCCAAAGGAAATACTCAGGGCAGGAGACCTTGGCTAAGATCTGTCCAGAGCTTCAATTGTTGGGGATGGGACCACACGCAGGCTGGGAAGACCCAGGCCCTTCAGCGAGGAGTGTGGGTTTGGTCACTTACCACTACTTCTAGCCTCAGCCGCCTTGGAAGGCCCTGGACTTAATGGCCATTTCAAACACTTATTTTATTCTTCCTTTGCTAGAGTTGGAGTCAGTGACGGAGGTGAGCTCTTTAAGTTCAGTTCTTCCAGCACCTCATTGCTCTCAGTCATGGAGTCACTAACAGATGGAATTGCTCCATTACAGATAGTAAAATAAACAACATTCTTAAAGTGGAGTGCAAGGTATGCTCGTATTTGTTGTACTACTTATCTTGACAAACACTATAAATTGAACAGGGCAGACATTCTTATATCCACTTGGAGGGCAGTTACCCGAATCCCAGAAAGTTTAAATGACTATGATGTTAACTCATAGAGGAGGGCTTTTTGTAGCTTTGTTGTTGTCGTTGTCCTTGTTATTATTCAATTCTTCTAGTGTCCGAGGGCTCACTTTATACTGCCCCAGGCCCTACAGTAGCGTTTTACTGCATGGTTTCTAGTGTGGTTACTGAGCCCAATCCCTACTAGAGGCTCTGGATAAAATGAACTCCATGCTGGAACTTCTTTGGAAAGTCTGTATCTCTATCTTAATTTCCTGGATATAGAAGAGGTCCTCCAAGACAGAAGCAGGTTTTGTGGAGACCATTATTTCCCTAACCTATTTTTATCTTATAGTACATTTTAGAAACTTTTAGAATTCTGTTCTAGGGTTGGGCATCTATTTAGCGTTAAGACTTGAGGATTGTTTTGTATTCCTCCTGGATTCCCCTATAGTTAGCGTAGTAGGAACCCAACACATTGTTAAAAATACTGAATTTCATTGGTCATATGCCTCGGGTTGTCCGGAAGATCCCGCATGTTGAGCATACTGCTCCATCGCCCCTCAAACTGCCCATGCACTTATATACATTATCATTTCTGGACCAGAAAATGCTATCCCGGTAGAACCAGGAGTGATTGGCATTACAGAGCGTTGTCTGTGTTGTGGTTGTGAATGTCAGTGACCACAGCATTGAGGAGAATACGCATGGGTTATGCGTATTCGTGTGGTCCTGACCTAAAGATCGGGTCAGACTTGGGATTTCCATAGGACCAGGCAACGTAATAACCGACATGAGAACGAAGTGATTTAGAAATGCCAGGTCCTTACCGTGGGCTAGTGAGAGTGTAGCACTTGCATGTGTGAATGCTTCTTAAAGCCTCACTATAACCTTGGAAAGTGCCTGTCACTTGTTCTTCAAATGATGGAAATAAGGCTTCGAGAGAAATGCTCTTGTTCAGTACGGTTTTGAGCTCTCGTTTATAATTGTTTGGCTGCATGAGGTTAAAAGATCAGACTCTGGAGCCCTTTAAATCTCAGTTCTTTCCCTTATGAGCTCTCTATTCCCAGGCAAGTTACCTAACCTGTCTGCATTTCGCTTTCCTCATATGTGAAATGGGGATGATGATATTATTTCTTCCTAATGCTGTCATGAGGATAAAATGAGTTAACACACATGATGCTTGGGACAGTGGCGCAGACAGAAAGAACTCAATATGAATTTGCTACTATGATTATTATTTGCTCACATATACACAGCACATGTGCACACACACCCACACATCCTAGTCGCAGCCAGTGAATAACACCAACATTAGTTCTGGATGACATTTGACTGTTTCCAAAAATCAAATCCACTCTCCATGAACAAAGATTTTCCTTCATTAATGTTGTTCAAAGAGTTATATTGCCTGCTCTGAAGTCATAGAGGAAACAAAACATATTTTGGGTAAATGGCAGTCTGTTTAGAATAAGTGAGTCATATCACTACATGTCTACTTTGAAGGAGTAAACAGCCATTTCAGTGTACAGATTATTGTCTCATTACTTTATTACATACCGGAAGGAAGTTCGGGGTGGGCCTAAAACGTATAACAAAACCACTGCAAGTTGTTCTGTCATTTCACATTTAATTAAAAACAACTAGAGAAACAGCTAATTGAAATGCTCAGTGCATTTCTTTCTTTCTTTTTTTTTTTTTCATGCAACAATATGTTGACTGAATTTTCCAAATTACTAAAAGCATCCAGGCAGTTCTGGAAATTTGGATCTGGTAACCCTTTAGTTCTTTTTATTCATTAATAAAATGTTGGCATTTTACATAGTGTCAAAAATGATAATTATTTTCCACAGATATTGAATTAAAAAGAGTAATTGCTAAACACATTTCCACATGTGGTTCTCCAAGAAAAAGTTTGTAGGATTTGCAACCTGTGAACAGTAACTTTACTGTATAATTGATAATTTAGTGATAATTATCTAAGACACGTGTCCTCCATGACTAAGAGGGGGAAAATTGAAACCAGACATTAAAGTCATTGCAGTTCTAATTGTGGCAACCACGATCCCTGAGTTCCCTGTAAATCAGCTGTCATAGATTGAAAACAAAAAAACAAGTAAACCCCAACAGAGAAACCTCACGATCACCACAGCCTGTTAGAGATAGTCAAAGGAGGAGTCTCAGTTTTTAATACGTTACAAAATCACACAAATACATATATGTTGGCATCAGCAGTTTTGACAGATGAGGTTTAAAGTAGGAGAATTCTAAAAATAGATGCAGGCAATTGTAGTATGGCCTAAGCCATCGCAGGAAGTATTAACAACATGCCGGTCTCCAACGCGAAGTGACTGTGCAAAGCAAACCAAGTGCGGAATGTGGCCTGGGTCAAGTAATGAAGTTCTAATCGTTGCTTATCCACAAATGTGATCAATCTATTATAAAGTCATAATTTTTCCTGTGGGTAATACTTAGGGAAATGCAGTATTACCAAGTGTTTCCAAAGTGATGAAACAGCTTTCTGCTTGGCATGCAGGAAAACTAACCTCGTTAGTTTAGAATTGAGTTGGGTACGCTTGCCAGGTCTGGGCCATTATGGGGTCCCTCTGGGCAAGGGCTCACTAAGCCAGGGCCTGAGTCTTTCAGGACGTTCTGCAGCTGGCCTTTCATCCCTGGGCCACAGCACACTGCCTGTTAGCTAACTTCTGTCCGGCCGAGTAGAGGCTCCTCCTGGACCTCAGCTGCTCTCACTAGTCCATATCCCGGCAACGCTTACCTTCTTTCCCCCCAGCTCTTCTCTAAGCACCTGCCTGCCTGAGCCCCCCTCCTTACACTGCTCTGCCTGGTCTAGGTGGCCTCACCCGCTCCTCACTCTCAATACGTGGACAACCTCCATTCCTCTTCCTGAACTACTCTAATCCAGTCTCCACTGGGCAGCCGGCCACCATCCTTTTTATTTTTGTTTTTTCATGTTCCTCAACAGACATTTCTTGAGTACATCCTGGATCCCAGGCACTGTGTTAGGAAGGAGCACTGTCCTTTGCCTGGGGGCATCCAGTCATCCATTCCTTCATTGAACGCTGAGTGCTAGGACATGCCAGCTTTGTTCCCCATGCTGGGCTCACAGCTGGGAACAAACAGAGTTCAGGCTCCAAGGCAGCTGACTTTTTAGTGGGCAAGACAGTCAATTAACAATAATATAGTTTAGAGAGTGATAACATCAACTAAGAAAAGTAAAATAGAGACCAGGGATGGTAAGTGATGGAAGGCTTTAGGTAGGATGGCCCCGGCAGGCCTTCCCTGTGGGGCATTTGAGGAAGACTGGCATAAAATGAGGAGGTAAGTCAGGTGAACATCTGCAAGCCTGCTCTCAGCAGAGAGGAGGACAATAGCCGAGCCTCAGTGGCCTGAGGACTAGCAAAAGGAAAGCGAGGCTGGGGGGCGTAGTGAGCATGGGGGCGTGTGGAAGAGGCGGGGTGGCAGAGGTGGGACAGGGTGATGGTGGCCTTGTGGGGCCTTTTATGCCATGGCAAAGGGGTTGGATTGTATCAGACCTAATCCTTTCCTTTTTTCACCGAGGTGAACTTTGCATGATGTAGAATTACCCATTTTAAAGTGAACAATTCAGTGGCAATTAGGACATTCACAATGTTGTGCAACCACCACCTCTGTCTAGTTTAGGACATTTTGATCTCCCCAGAAGGAAGCCCCATGCAGCAGCCACTTCCGATTTCTCTACACCCAGCCCCTGGCAACCACCAACACTGCTTTCTGTCTCTGTGGATTTACTTTTTCTGGATATTAAAAAGAAAACACACACGCATGATGATACTACTCCCTCCCCCATCATACTTGGGCTCAAACCAAAACTCCTTGCCACGCCCCCATCACCAGGTCCCTTCCCACTTCTTCCGTCTGACTTCTGTCAGCCTTTCTTCACTCTCAAAGAGTAAGACCCAGCCTCAATGGTTCATCTCAAGCGATGCATTTGTTACAACTGATGAACCCACATTGACACATGATTATCACCCCAAGTCCGTACTTCACATTAAGGTTCACCCTTCGTGTTGTACACTCTGTGGGTTTGGATAAACATATAATGACATGTATGAATGTGTGAGTGACCATTGTAGAAACAAGTAGAACACCCAGCAAACACGATGTACTAGGAATGGGACTGCCTTTTTTGTTTAAGAGCATTTCCTGCCTATTTGTGTCCATTGTATTATAAACTAGTAGATTAACTATTTGTATATTCAATGAAATAGCTCTGAGTGAGGTACTCATGAGCCTTAAAATCCTGGGTGGGAATTCCAAGGCCCCCCAGTGTAAACTTGCCGTGAGTCAAGCTGCCACACGTGAAAGAGCCTAGGATGAGGGCAGCGATCAGGCCTCTCCCTGTTATTTGAACACACTGAGCTTGCGACTGCCTCAGGGCCTTTGTACGTGTTATCTCTCCTGCTCCAAATATTTGTGTAGCTGGTGCTTTCTTGTCATTCAGTTCTCGGTGCAAATGTGACCACCTTGAGAGCCCTTCCCTGATTACCTTAAGGCATCACCTGTTTTATATTCTTTTTTTTTTAATCTTTAAATTTTTTTTTTATATCAGCGTATTTCAGGGAAAATCACATTTCACAGCCTGACATTCTCTTATTTATTCATTCATTATCTGTTTCCCCATACAAGTATTGGTTTCATGAAGATAGTAGCCTCATATTTCTTGTTCGCCAGTGTATTGCCAGCACTGTTTGTAATGGTGCCAGGCATGTCACACGCAGGTCAGGACAGTCTGGGACTTCTGAAAAGTAGATACCAAGACAGGATTAAAGTGTGAGGGATTTATAAGGGGAAATGTCTGGGGAGAAAATGAGGAGGGAGCTGGGAGAGCTGTCACTGTCAGATGCAGGTCTGACCCTCAGTAAAGGAGAGAGGGAAGGAAGAAAGGTTAGGTGGAATTGTGTCAGACCAATGTGCAGTTCTAAAGAAATTAAGCAATGCCGTCTGTCAGAGAGTCCTTGAGCCGAAGTTGCCCATCAAAAGAGTCCTGAGTTCCCCAGGAGTAGGTCTGCCTTAGTCTCCCTTTTGTACCAAATGACTGGCTGGGAGCAGCATGTGGAAGTGTGGCCTCGGCAAGAAACGTGGCAACCAGCTTGAGCGCACAATAGCTGGGGTGGGGGATCAACACACTCCCTTCATTTCAGGATCTGAGAAGTGCATCCTCATGGCCACCACAGAGGTGTATAGAAGATATTAGTTCAATGAATGAATAATGAATAAATGAATGAATGAATTACTCCCTTATGTTATGTTTATACCTGGCTCTTCCTCTAGGTTTTTTTGGCTTCGTTAGCTATGTTTTTTTGTTGAGCATCTATTATGTGCAAAGTCATTACCTGCAATGCCTCCTTTGGTTCTCATGTCAACTGCAGGTACCATTATTATCCCTCTCCATTTCATAGATGAGAAGAATGAGGCCCCAGATAGGTTAAGTGATTTTCCCAGGCTCAGCAGCCACTAAATGACAGAGCTCTGTCTTCTAAAGTTTATGCTTAAACTCCATACCCTTACCTGTTAATGCCATGCATCACCAGTGTACATGGATACAGGCCTAGAGAGATACACTGACCTGCAGTGTCGGGTCCTGAAGTAGCAAGGGGCAGGGGAATAGTAGTAAATCCCAGGCTCAGCCCAGGTAACCAAGATGTGCCTTCGCAAATTTGTGTTGATCAAATCTTTATTCATTTGTCATTGGTCATTTATTCATTTGTTCATTCACCAAACATTTATCAAACACCTTTGCATACCAGTTCATGGACTAAATATTAATCTTCATGTCTTTGAGGCACCCATCATCTACACTGTTCAATACAGTAAGCCACATGGAGTGAGTGGTCGAACACTCTAAATGTGGCTGATTTATAAATTGAGATGTGATGTGAAAATAACGTACACACCAGGTTTCAAAGCCTTAATATGGAAAAATTATGTTTAAAAATGTCATTAGTTTTTATATTGATTACAACATTCAAATGATAGTTTTTGGTTATAAAAAGTTAAAATAT
>RJWJ010012619.1:0-41647 GCA_004363605.1 Indri indri | reverse complement strand
TGGAGTACTATTCAGCTTTAAGAAACAATGGTGATATAGCACCTCTTGTATACTCCTGGATAGAGCTGGAACACATTCTACTAAGTGAAGTATCCCAAGAATGGAAAAACAAGCACTACATGTACTCACCATCAAATTGATATTAACTGATCAACACATAAGTGCACATATAAGAATAACATCTATTGGATGTCGGGCGGGGGGGAGGGGGAAGGGAGAGGGACGAGGGGGAGGAGGGGACAGATATATGCATACACAAAGAGTGCAATGCGCACCATCTGAGAGATGGACACGCTTGAAACTGGGACTTGGGGGGAAGGGGGGGCAAGGGCAACATACGTAACCTAAACATCTGTACCCCTATAATAACAAACAATAAAAAAAAGTCTTAAAGATAAAATTTTATTTCATTATAGGTTAATTGCTAGACTCAGTTGTTATAGGAAACTTTGTTTTCCTTGAGCTCTTATATTAAAATTATTAAAATCGTCACTGAAAGATGTAACATGAGTTTTTTTAAAGGAAGATATTCTGTATCTGAATAAAGGCAAATTTTGAATGAGTGGTATATGAATTAAAAAATATTGGAGGATATCCATTCCCAACTAAATATTAAGGTATTTGAGTAATTACTTAGAGAACGATGCCAGCAAGCTCATCATGGCATTTTTATTCCCAGTCAGAATCTTTCCTCCACCTAATATTCAACTTCTCTTTTAGACTGGGACAAATCATTCCTTGGACTCCCTTTGCAGATCTATGTTATCCTTAGACCATTTCCAGCACCAAGGACACTACTGCTCAGGTCTCTAAAAAAGACCACCTTGTGAACCCTGTCTTTACCAGACCATTCTAAAATCATCTCAATTTGAAACCAAATCCAGGTGGGTCTCCATCCAGTATCAGAGTGGACCTAGCACAGGTATGCTCACAGATGACACAACATCAGAGCAAATTTCCAAAGTGTTGAGTTCAGTTCAGGGAAGCTTCCCTGTTCTGTTAATTAAACTTTGGGACATTGACATGGGCTAGGGGAGATGATTGGATAGAAAGCATTATTCTGTTCATTTACTTCCTAGTCCTACAAAAATGGGTGAAACGAAAAAAAAAGAAAAAAAGAAAAGAAAAAAAGCCCAAAGGCAATGTGACTTACTGGTTTCTAGCTTTGGGCTATTCCTTGTAGTGTCAAACTCCCATTTCAGAGTCCCTTTTTTTGTATTTTCTTTTCTGTTTTTTACTTTTTTTTTTCTTTTTTTAAAAAAGGTTCCCTGACCGGGAATCGAACCCATATTTGTATTAATAAAACTAAATATCCTGTATGTAAATTTCTATAAAATACCCCCTATCTTAATTCCTGGGTATGAAAGGGTGTTTTTGTTCCAATTTTAGTTTAGTTTTCCTACTTAGAGGTTCCTCTTTCTGATATTAATAATTAACCAGATTATTCAAATTCTTTAAGCTCAGTTTATTTAAAAGGAGAATAACTTCAAGAAGGCTATATCCATGGTTTACTGCTACCTCCAGCTATGGGCCTTTTGGGAATACTTTGTTTTTTAATCTTCCTATGGAAAAGTTGGGGACAAGAACAAACGTAAGTAAAACAAGCCATCTTAATTTTTCAATGCATCTTAGTTGTGATGAGTGAGAAGTAAATTTGACAGTTTGTGTTAATTTGAAAGTAACTTTCTCCTTCCGAGAATACCAAATTAATAGTCTCATTTCTGAATGAGAAAGTCATGGAAGCACCTTGATTTGTTGAGTGGCTAACAATACAATAGCTTTTGTGTGATTGTTATTTATAGAAAATTACATAAGTGATTATTCAAATTCCTCTTCAAAAAAGTACAAAATAAACTCAAGATAATAAACTTTCTTGGCATTTTTTGGCTTATTTTTATCTGGTGCTTACCTTTCTTTGTGTTTTTCATAGACTATACACAGTTAAGCCAGGTTTACTTGGGGGTCAAATCTAATAAATATGATTTGAAAATCTATTGTTGTAATTAGTTCTACATTTATGAACTGATTCTTCATGATTTTTAGTGATTTTTTGTTTGTTTGTTTGTTTTGAGACAGGGTCTTGCTTAGGCTAGGGTGCAGTGGTGAGAGTGCAGCCTCAAAAATCTGGGCTCAAGCAATCCTCTGGCATTAGTCTCCTGAGTAGCTGGGTCTACAGATGTGCACCACCATGCTTGGCTAATTTTTTTTTTTTCCAGAAATGGGGTCTTGCTATGTTGCCCTGGCTGGACTCAAACTCCTAGCCTCAAGCGATCCTCCTGCCTCAGCCTCCCAAAGTGCTAGGATTACAGGTGTGAGCCACCACACCCAGCCACAGTTTTTAGTGTTATTATTGAAATACCGTGCATTTTAAACCACATCTTAAAAATAGTGATCTTATATCTAGAAATAATATTTTAGTACTACAAAGTCATTAGAGACTATCTGGTAAAACCTATTCATTTTATATATGAGGTTAAATCCAGATAGGAGAAGTGATTAGCCAAGGTCATACTGCTAGAGAGAGACAAGAGCAAGATTTTCATTAAGGTCTCTTGTTTATCACATAAAATTTTTTTCATTTTGTCATGAATATATACATATAAGTGTATTAAATATAAATGTATACTTAGAATGTCATTAATTTTTAGCACTCTCCTATCTCTAATCTGAGATTTTATCACATAGCCAAAAATCACTCCATAATCTTAGGCAGCTTTTATTTATTCCTTTTTGAAAGACAGGCAGCTAAAGCTCAGACAGATAGAGATTAAGTGACTTCAAATTAGTGGTAGAACTAGGGCTAGAAACTGGGTTCAGTGATTCTTGTCTGGAGTTATTCTGATACTGCTCTGGCCCTTAATAAAATAATGTCTCCTCACTATCTCTGAAAAATGAGAGCGTATCATTTACAAAATGGTAATCAATCACTTTAATTAATCAGTTGATTGGCTCAATATTCATTGAGCACCTACTATGTGACAGACACTGAGATATGGCAAATGGTAAAAGATAATTCCTAGAGCTTGCATTCTAGTGGGAGAAGCAAATAATGAATGAATGAACCAATGAAAGAATGTATGAGTAACGTCATGTAGTTATTAGCATTATGAAGAAAAAAATAAAAGAGAGTAAGAGAATAAAGAAATGATAGGGAACTATTTAAAAACGTAGACAGGGAAGGTTCCCTGAAGGAAGTGACACTCAAACAGAGCTTGAAGTAAGTGAGGGAACAAACAATGCAAATATCTGGGGAAAGAGCATTCCAGGAAGGCCAGGGCCTCTCTGTAAGTTCAGTGACCTGATCCTCTGCAGTCCTTGAAAGAAAATAAAAGTATGAATTTTTTATATGAATAGATTATGCTACTGATAAATCAATGAGGACCAAACTCTGCATGAAGGGTGGTTCCAGAGTCATCTCTTATCGGCTTCTAAACACTAAATATTTTATATTTGACCACAACCACCATGTAGACAATTCAAAATTAAAACATCACTAAACTGAAAAACATATAGCATCTACAAATACTGAAATTAAGATAGCTTTTTATCCCTGGATTTTTCTGATTACAAACTTCTTGATAAGTTCAGTTTAGTACAGCAGTTGAAAGTGCTAATTCTGGATATAAGCTGCTTGGGTTCAATTCCTAATTCTATTAACTTACGAACTATGGACCTTGGGCAAGTTAATTAGCAGTGTCCTCACCTTAAAATAGGAGTAATAATAGTACCTTTCTCACAGAGCAGTTGTAGCAGCAACACAACGAGTTTACATACATAAAGTGTTTAGAATGGTCCCTAGCACATGGTAAGATTTCAGTGAATATATCTTATTACCATCAAAGCTTAACTTTTCTCATTTTCTACTGTCCCTGCTAAGCACATGGGGAAGGGGAATTCAGATGATGGCTGCAAATCTGTAAATTCTTTCCCCTCTTTTACAATTTGTCTATAAATGAATCCAAATTAGTAGTCATGGAGGAGAACTCCCAGATACTTTAAAGGATTTAATTGCTACCAAATTAATTTCATTGTTACTAAAAACTCGTTGCTTTTTAAAATTTTTTAAAATGTTGTCAGCAGCCTGCAATAATTCTGCCATTTGGGGTGCTGGGTGCACCCCAAGCCTGTTGGACCACTTGTATTAGTCAATCACTATGCCCTTTTTGGTTGAAATGCCTTTTTTCCTGTGCAATAGCATACATAGCTCTCGCTATTCAGATTAGATATTTTTGTGAATGTACAGTAAATAATCTAGTTTATGTTGTAAGTTTTTATTTAGTAAAACAATGAAAAATCACATATTTTAAAATTTGTATTTCAAAAGCATGTATAAATTCACTTCTATCACATGAAAAATAAAAATTAGAAAACAAGTCTATGGTTGTGAATAACACTTTTAACCTTGACCCCAATTGTACATATAACAACAAAGACCTGACTATAAAGTCCTGCCCCATTCACTTACAAGCTGTATGACCCAAGTCAAATTCACCTCTTATCACTTGTAAAATAGAAATAATAACAGTACCTATATCATTGGCTTGTTGTAAAGATTAAAAAGAGTCATCTGTAAAGTGCTAACATCCTCTGATGATATGGTAACTACTCAATTACTATTATTGTTGTATGATGATGATGATGATGATTTGCTCTTCAAGGACTTCCATCACTATTTCCATTTCCAAATACATTTCCCCAACTCACTTGTTTTCTTTTCTTTAGCCACTTAATAGTATAACATAGTATCTCTAAGATGACTTCTTTTTAACTAATTTAATGAAATCAATGAATCTTAACATTTATTGAGTTCTAAGCATGCTACTCTAATATTCTCAATAAGCACTTTCATATATATGTTCTTTTGTTTGTTTGTTTGTTTTTCTTGAGACAGGGTCTTGCTCTGTCACCTAGGCTAGAGTGTAGTGGCGTCATCATAGCTCACTGCAGCCTTGAACTCCTGGGCTCAAGCAATCCTCCCGTCTCAGCCTCCTGAGTAGTTGGGACTACAGGCGTGTGCCATCATGGCTGGCTAATTTTTCTATTTTTTGTAGAGATGGGGTCTCACTTTTGCTTAGGCTGGTCTTGAATTCCTGGCCTCAAGCAATCCTCCCACCTTGGCCTCCCAAAGGGCTAGGATTACAGGCGCGAGCCACCTCACCCAGCCGCACTCTCTCTCTCTCGCTCTCTCTCTATATATATATGTATGTGTATATATATATATATTCGTATGTGTGTATATATATATATTCATATTCTTATTTAATCCTTATCACAGAAGAAGGTGATATTTTCACAAGTAAGTTATTTTAGCCTCAGAGAGGGTTAGTGACTTTACCACAGTCACTCGGCCAGCAGATGGCAGAGCTGGAACTCAATCACTGGTGCCTGTGTTGCTTCACTGGACAAAAAATATTGATCCCATTTACATGTTCTGGTCAACATCATTAAAAGTCTTCCTTGGCTGAAGTATCTAAGGGAACGTGCTATTATTACCTTTTTAAATGTAAACGAAACCTCCAGCTCTATTTCTCAGGTCTTAATTCCAAGCTATTTCTTCTTGGAAATTATGCTGAAATTATCATAGATATCAAATAAATTTTTACTTAATAATATCATTTTTAAATTGAGGAAATATGTCTATTTAAAATTGAATCTCTCAAGTGAGAGAAAAAATCAGAAGTATAAGAAAATATGTCATATAAAGATACTGAACCTTCTTTTTTCCTGTTTCAACAGATATGTCATTTCAGCACCAAAAGTATTCCGTGTTGGAGCATCTGAAAATATTGTAATTCAAGCTTACGGATACACTGAAGCATTTGATGCAACAATCTCCATTAAAAGTTATCCTGATAAAAAATTTACTTACTCTTCAGGCTATGTTAGTTTATCCTCAGAAAATAAATTCCAAAATTCTGCAATCTTAACAGTATGTATTTACCCTTCATTTTTTATGTATACATATCAAATATTCTCAATAAAATATGTACAAACTTTGAATACCAATAACATAGAGATTTGATCATTTATGTCACTCAACCACCGTGTGATTATTAGATGATGTCAATCACTAATGATAATATGGGTGAAACAAAAAATTCTAAATGGAAGAGTTGTTTAGAATGTGATGTAATACATCTACTTTTTGAGCAATGCATGTAAATTTTCACATTCTTGTAGAAAATAAAATTGGACTAATGCAAAAAATTTTTGGAGATGAATTGAAAACTCTTGCTATGAAAATTATCATTACAAAGAAATAGAGAAATATGAATATGCCTATTGATCTATAGTGTATTGCCCACAAAAAACTCATAGGTGCTATTGAACATTTGTTTAAACTCCAATATTCTATAATTATAGCTTCCCAAACTAATAAAATTATTGATTACTGAAGTTAATAGCTCTCATTGACAACCTGTAGTTAGTAGAAAGAACAATCTTAGTCAAATAACTTTTCTCCTATTAAGATATTATAGTATAGATTGGTTAGAGACATGCTTACAATTCATTTCTTATTAAAATTCTGATAATTAAAGAACCAGAAAATCAAAGAATATCAGACTTAAAAGGGGCTGTTGTTCATTTAGACCTGTGTTTCCCTAAAGTGAGTTCTTTATAAAGAAATAAAAATTGAAATTTTATAAAGTTTAAAATTAGAATTATATTGATCTTATAGTATTTTGCATTTATTTTATAAATTTGTTTTGATTTTTTGGTTATATAAAAGTCATAAGTATAGAAGATTATACCTAGTTTTAAGTTTGAACATATTGAAGTGGCACTGTAATAAGAATGATTTTTAGTTATATTTACAAATAATAAAAAGTCAATGCTGAGAGTCCTCTACAGCTTTATCCTTTAAAAAGGGTATGTATATTACTCGTGTTTGAACAACACTGATCTAAGCAAGTTCTAATCAAACATAAGAATTCTTTCATTAATGTCCTTGATAGTAAACACTCATATTTCTTAACAAATACATCCACTTACTAGGTTTATTAACAATTAAAATGAATTTCCCAAAAGTGTTATTTTCAGTAGATATTCTCTTATCTGATACAGTGAGAAGTAGCCACTAGCCACAATTTAATTCAATTAAATTCAACAAAAATTTAAATCAATTAAATTCAACTAAAATTAAAAATTCAGTTTCTTGGTTGCACTAGGCACATTTCAAGTGTTCAAATGGCCCTGTGTGACTAGTGGCTACCATATTGGTCAACATAGATATAGACATTTCTGTCATCACAGAAAGTTATTTGAACAGTGCTGACCTAGATGGTTAATTGAAAAAGTAGATTAAGGTGGGGGAATCATAAGTGATACGTTTCTGAAGCACTTGATTTTATCTTAACATTATAATATATCTTTACTTGCCAAGTGTTTGATGTTGTGCCAAGGTCTTTTCTTTAAGTATGGATCCCCTGATTGTCATGTCAAATCTTATTTTTTACATGTTACACTTTTAACGATTCATCTTTGTTCTGTAGTTTCTGTTTCTTAAAAGTGGAGAGAGAACTGAAAGACAGTTGCAAAGCAATCTGAATGCAGATATTTGTGGATTTTTACTGTTTTCCAAACATTTACAATAATTTCACATAGCTAATTCCGCAACAATTGATTTTAATGATTAACTTTCATCCTGTGTTTCTAAAGCCTAAGTGTTCATAGATATACTTTTCTTTCTTTTATTACTTTTTATGTATTAAATTTGCAAAATTTTAGTTATATTAAATGTTGTGCAAATTTAGTACCTACACAAATTGGAAAGCGTGCATCTCAACCCATGGGAACAAAATATATGATGTAATACAAAGTGCCCAGAACGTCAGTCAGGGTATTGTAGGAAGGGAACGGGGAGTGTGGGGAATCCAGCAAGCTGATTAAGTGAAGGTTTCTTAAGAGCTTCTAAAATAGTAGTTTCACAAAATGTATATCAAACTCAGGAAACGTGGAACCAAAAGACTTTTAATTGCTTAACACTTAATTTTTATTATGATATTAGACACTAAAGGGCTTTGTAAATTTCTTTACTATTCTGGTTCCTGATCCACTTTTTAAATGATTAGATTTACACATATTCATTTTTTGTTCTAATGAGTTTACAGTGGTATTTAGAAATTCAACATGTTTTATAACCTTAGAATTATTATATTCTTTTCCATCAACTTTTTCTTTTACAGATACAACCAAAACAATTGTCTGGTGGACAAAACCCAGTTTCATATGTGTATTTGGAAGTTATATCAAAACATTTTTCAAAATCAAAAAAAATGCCAATAACCTATGACAATGGATTTCTCTTCATTCATACAGATAAACCTGTTTACACTCCACATCAGTCAGGTAGAGTATATAAGGTGTTTCTTTCCCTGGGTGGGAGGGGATTGACACTATATTTTAGAGCTTTTTAATGCCCGAAATTGAGTGGAGACAGGTTTCCAACTTGCTCAAAACAGTCTCAGTTCCTAATGACTTATACTTTCAAACAGCATTGTAACTTTATAGAAAAATTGCTAAATAAATTGCAAAATCCACAATTATATTATCTACCCCTTCTGTTATTTCCAAGTAGAAAAGTCTTCTTAAAAATTATAAAATGTTGTGTTAGATTGTATTTATTAAACAAATAGAAGACTTAATTGCAAATACAGTTTTGGCAATGAGAAAATAATTTATTGTGGAGCCATGTTCATAAAAAATTCCCTTGACTCTGGAGCTAATCCCCACCCAAATTCAGAAAACAAATCTGCCCCTAGGGCATCAGATGTTTCAGCAGAGAATAAACTAGATCACAGAAATATATGGATATTAATTTTCAAAGGGGATTTACCTAAGAAAGTTTCTGTTAGAACATTGTTTCACATTCATGGTTCTTCTCTTAGAGGGGAAAAGGGCCAAATAGACAATCAAAATCCTGTGAATAAGGAATAACTGGATTTATTCCCAATAAACGAAAAGTAAAACACAGCGAAGTATGAATACTGCCCAATACATTCACGTGTTTGCAAAGCCTTCAATTCCCCCATTTCTCCCTCTGGCATCATTGACTTTGAGCACATCAGAGATAGGATATGAGAGATGTGTATGTGGGAGGGAGAGGCTGTGGAGTTTTGTTAATGTTATTGTTGGGGCAAGACCGAGAAAGGAAGGCAGGACTTTCTTTGTTGAAGAAAAGTCAGCTTTGTTGAAAAACTTTGCACACAGCGGATACTTGCTAAATGTTGGTTGGTGATGATGATGACAGTAGTGAGGTGGAACTGTGCTACATCATTACCATTTCAGCAGGAACTCTTGTTATAATTGGCTCAGAAAGGAAAGGCCTAGAGAGGGTGGGGATATTGCTATCTGCTTGGCCAGAATATCATTGCCAGAATAGTAGCATCTCTTGACTCCAAGTTCGGTTGGTCTGCAAGGAAATAGTTTCTGCCTATAAAGGTTGAATGTTTTAAAACATGATCATACCTAGAAATAAGCATATACTTTCTCTCGTTAGAGGATGCTTCATTAATTGGATACTGTTGACACTACCTACAACTTAGGGTCATCAGTCTTTGTCTAATAAGTAGTCTAACACCCACAACCTGGGACCTTTTTATATTATCAAGCCTTTCCTTAAGAACTGCCTCATTTATTATTTCTCTATCAGAACTTTACCATAAAATATGACATCCTTATCTAGTCTAATCATAGAGGAAAATGAGAGAACTTTTCTCTAAATATTGGCCCTTTAGTGAGAGGTGGTGAAGTAAAGTGATTAAAATCAGACTCCAGAGCTAGATTGTCTGGGTTCAAATCCCAGCTGAGGCTGTTATTAGCTATGTGGCCCTGCATGAGTTACTCAGGCTCTCAGACCCCCACTTTTCCCATCTGTAAAATGGAGGTAAAAAGATAACTTACCTCACAGAGTTGTGAGAATTAAGGAAATTCATATGTGTAAAGCACTTAAAATAGTGCCAAGCACAGAGTAAGCACTAAGAGTTTTTCATTATTAACTAATCTGTAGAATAGGACAAAGCCTTATTTGCAAAAAAAACCCCAATTACCTAAAAGTAACTTTTTAAAAATTAAGTCTTGCTATTTATAGCTCTAATGTCCTGATTGACACATAAGATCCTTGATGTGTTTTTAGTATAAGCATCTTTAGAATAAAGGCTTAAATCTTCAAGCCTTTGTAGGATAAAGGACTTTCGAATTTTGGCCAAAACCCTTCAGTTCCATACAGTCTGTGTTCTACCTTCTTCCTCAGCTTCATCACCTACCATGTGCCCCCTCATCCATGGACACAAGCCAAACTGACCTGTTTTCAGTTGCTTTCTCACACCATTTCCCCATCCACATTAAGGCCTGTGTATGTGCCATTGTCTCTGCCTGCTACGTTCTTGCCCCTCCTTTGCCCTAGTTTCTACTGTACCCTTACATGTGCTCACAAGCCCCTTTAAAGGACAGCCTTCCCTGACCTCACTGACCACTTCGAATCTCCTCTACTACGTGCACATAAAGCTGGGCAGGTGTCATCTGTAGCACTTCACACCCTCAGAATCTAACGCGTAATGGTGTTTGCCTCTCTCCTCCCTCCACTAGACGATGTCCCTGTTTGAGTTGTTTCACTACTACATCTCAGTGTCCAGCATAGTGCCTGGCACATAGAAGGCATTCAAACATTTCTTTAAATTAATAAGCTCATATCTTTGATGCAAAAAATTGTATTAATCTTGCCTCCGATACACTATTGCTGCAAAAACAAGATTAATTCTCTAACCTAAAAACAAACTGGGATAAAAACTAGACGAATAGTAGTCAAAGCAATAATAATAAAAGTAATACATAATACTAATGAAAGTAATATCAATTTATCGATTACAGTTATGTTCCAGGATATGCAAAAGCTTTGTCTTCTTTAGTTCTCACAACACTATGAGCAGATACAGGTATTCCTGGTTTATGAGTGAGGTAACCAAGGTTTAAAGGGATTAAGCATCCTACATGCAGGATCACACTAGATGGTGGCTGAGGCAGGAGTGAAACCGAAGTTTTAAACTCCAGAGCCTGTGCTCACTTTTGTGACATACTGCCTGCCTCGGGCAGCTTCCCTGCGATGCTCAGGCCTGGACTGGGTGTGTCCATGAGGCAGGTGTGAGGAGAAGGAGAGAGCAGAGTGTGGGGTATTTACTGAGTATATTGCTTTTACCTTGTGGTCTTAGTAAAACAAGTGTTAGTTAATGTGGCTTCTTATATAGAACTTTGCATAATATTGACCTTTTTAAAGGTTTTGGGTTTATAGTGCCAGTTCTGTTTTATTTTGTGGGTAAAGTTGTGGCCATGAAATGATTTGAGCATCAGGACAACACTGGAGAAATTACAGTATGTCATTGGATGGAACTAGATGAGGGTGCCTCAAACAGCTGTGAGTTAAAAGCTAAACAGATGCTTTTGTTCAAAAAGTAGGGATCTATTAACTGACAGAAAGATGTGGAAGAGAACTAACAGTTATTGAGCCCCTGCGATTACTCTTTTAACAATGAGAGAGTAATTGTAGGATCTGGCTTAATAAATATAACATAACTGTACTATTCAAAGCTCCCTTTTTCAGTAAGAGTTAATTCGAGGTCTTGCTGATTTTCATAAATGGAAGAGTGTATAATGTCTGAATCAAACTCCCAATTTTTCATTTAAATCTTCAACTCTAATATGAGACAATATATTATGCTCCCCTATACCCATATGGTAGATGTCACTACTTTGCTACTATTGAATTCTTGATAAACATGGCCTAATTACAGATGTAACTGATTTTGTACTATGGATGTTTTTCCAAAAAGCTGTATGTTAAGTGTATTTTAATAAAGTGAACTGTAATTCAAGTTAGCTAGGAGAAGTAGCTTTTTAAAGGAATCCCAGAGAATTTTCTTTAAAGCAAAAAAAAATCTTTAGTAATACATGTATCTGCAAATGAACTTTTTTCTTTTAAATATGAATTTTCGTGTATTGATTGTATATTGAGTTTTTTAAATAAAATAAGACATCTCTTGTAAGGATGATTGTTTTAAAAAAATCAAAATATCCTGGTGTTTAGGAGAGTTTTTGATGACATCAATTATTCTTGCAGTAAAGGTTAGAGTTTATTCATTGAATGATGACTTGAAGCCAGCCAAAAGAGAAACTGCCTTAACTTTCATAGTAAGTACTTTATTTATTTAAATAATACTTTAATTCATTTTTTCAGAACAAGACTCTCATTCCATACTCCTTTCTCACACTACACTAAATCATTCAATGGTCTATGAATGGTTATCGAACATCTGCAATGAATATAGTATTCTAGATCTATACCTCTGCAATAGACATACGCAAAAAGTTCATAAAAATTAAATTTTAACAACTTAAAGAACTTTGAATGAAACCATTTAAGTATATCCTTGGGGATTTCTTTTTTAAGGAACACCCGTAAGTCACTAAGAATTAATTGAATATATGTATAAGATTTTTATTTGTATAATTTATAATAAAGAATTATAATCCATGGTACTTCCTCTTAAGAAACTTAGAGAGTTTAATAACTAATTTACTAACACGTGTAAAAAGCCTTGCTAAACCATGAGATCAGCAGTTGCCAACCATTTATCAGACATGACATACGTAACAGATGATGCGCATTAAACTCCCATAGTCTTACCCAGTTTGTTTCGCACGCCTAAAACATTTTTGTTGGGAAATAAAATAATACAATTAGTCATAACTGCTCATTTATTAACTGTAGGTGTACTAGTAAGGGTCCTTCACCATAGGCTATGGCACTTTTTCTGCTATGCAAATTAAACAGTAAAAACTCATCAGAATGCAAGTGTAAGAAAAAAGATACTAAAGAACAAAACCAAACTAGAATATAAACCAAAGAAATTATACAGTAGGACAAATAGCACATGAACTCAGAGGGAAGACAAACTAGGGGTGAGAGTGAGGGTGATATAATCTTTTTCTGGAGTGGAATAGTAAAGAAAACCGTGAGCTGGGTCTCAATGAAAGGAATAGACAGAGATTCTTTTAAAAGAACGAAGACCATCCCATGTAAACAGCAGCACGAGTTCAGCTTTGGGGGCAGGAAGAAATAAAAAATGAGAATAGTAAATGAACTGGTTGACTAATGGAAGGTCTGGAAGAGAGCTAAGGAGAAGCGATGTCAACTCAAATGCACCTTTTCTATTGGAAAATGCTAGGGGTGTGGACACACGGTCTTTGTCCAGCATCTCCATTGTCCAACTTGAGTGATGCAGAATTCTGGCACCATACATGGAAAATGCACGCCAAGTGTCCTGTGTAAGAGCTGCCCCAGGTAGAGAGGATTGAGGGAGCTGAACCCAGAGCTGCAGGGAGTCAGTATGTAGGAAGTATCTTGAAAATAGTACTTAAGAAAGATGATCTTAGAAGGATTGTGCACAATAGATGGTGGGATGAAGATACTTAACCCAAGTGTAATTCTTGTTCAAAATAGGCTTTTGTAAGATTTCCAATTTGAAATTCAAGAAAAAAATACCTTAAAATTCTGACTGTGAATTTCAGTCGTGGTAAATGGTGCTGAGTTTTTGAGTTAAGTTTGAACTGGACTTTCACATGTAGTCCAAAGAAAGTCAAAACCTCACTTCAATAATTTGCTAACCCAAACACAAAATGAGGCTTATGGGGAAGCTTTATGAGAGCTATCAATTTGTTTAACAATTTTGAGGGTTTTATCACACCAAAATGTCCATACTGTATGTTAAATTTCTAGCTAAAAATACAGTTTATAGAATATTTACTTTAGAAAGCTTCAAATGAACATATACAAAAATTAGACTCTGGTATTTATAAAGCCTGCTAAGTTCAAAATATCAGTTTTGGGTCTTTTTTTTTTTTTACATTTTGTTACACTTCTTGGTTGTACAATAGAGAGTACAGCCTCTTCTAGATAATGAGGAGAGATGGGTAAGGTTTGAAGAAAAGGGAGGGAAGTGGCCGAAATGAACGGTATTTGCCTTCTATAACATTTCATTGTTCTTCATCCTTCATATTTAATTTGAAGACATGGGTATTCATTGGTAAATATTTTTGTAGATCAAAGATCATATAATCAGTTAAATTTTTTAAAAATGTGGTTTCTGTGCTTTGAGGGTGTTTGTTTTTATTCAAAGGATCCCGAAGGATCAGAAGTTGACATAGTAGAAGAAAATGATTACACTGGAATTATATCTTTTCCTGACTTCAAGATTCCATCTAATCCTAAGTATGTTAAAGTTTTGTCAATAAAATTTTCTCTAAAAAGCACATCTTGAACTTTTGGTTGTGAAGCAGGTAATCAAAGGGAGCCATCTAGTGTTAACAAAGAGTGTCACAAATGTGGATATGCCAAATCTTTTTAAGTCCAGTGAGAAGTTAGAGTTCTGTTCCCAGCAAACAAAACAAAACAAAACAAAACAAAAAAACCCAATACCACTTACCCATCCTTTTTACATATATTAATAGAAATAAAAATTGAGAAGAGGCAGAAAGAGTCCCAAGGCCTTTTCTCATCAAAACCATCAACTCCTAGGAATTTAATTGACTGTCCTTCTAAAAGGCTGGTGTGGTCCCATTCCCTGCTCTAGGTGTTATAAAATATGGTCCTCTGTAGTTTTTTGTCTGCATAGACTACCAGAAGGCAGAGTCCAAGAGGTAAGGTGTTCTCAGAACCATTTCTTCCATTTGGCCTCATGTGAAAGGATTCACAAACAAGTTTAGGCCGGTTGCGGTGGCTCACGCCTGTAATCCTAGCACTCTGGGAGTCTGAGGCGGGCAGATAGTTTGAGCTCAGAAGTTCAAGACCAGCCTGAGCAAGAGTGAGACCCCGTCTCTACTAAAAAAATAGAAAGAAATTAGCTGGATAACTGAAAATATGTAGAAAAAAGTAGCCGGGCATGGTAGCGCATGCTTGTAGTCCCAGCTACGCAGGAGGCTGAGGCAGGAGGATCACTTGAGCCCAGGAGTTTGAGGTTGCTCTGAGCTAGGCTGACACCACGGCACTCTAACCTGGGCAACAGAGCAAGACTCTATCTCAAAAAAAAAAAAAAAAGAACAAGTTTAAACAGGATTCAGTGTAATAAGTATTTAGTGAACACATTCTTACTATATGCAAATCACAATAGGAGTGAGAGATGCAAAATAGAAATGCAGAATCCACAGTCCCTGCTTCAAGGAACTTATAATAGAACAGGATGAACAAGACAAGTGTACCTATAAATGTCTACAATATAACTTAAAGGCAAAATATTTTTGTAGTCATTTTCTTCTGTCCTCTAGAAGGGAGTTTGTAGTTAATTCACTGTACTGAAAATATTCTAAAAATTTGGATTGAAATTGGGGGATTTAAGTAATTTGGATAATTTAAAAATTGTGTACTTTCTTGAAAATATTACATGTTCCACAGCACAGAATTGAACCTATTATTTATGCAACTTCATCTAGTGCCACCTGCCCCATGGTGGATTATGATAGGCATGAGAGTCCATTATGACCAGTATTTTCCTACCTCAGTACCTTTGCACATGTAGTCCCCTCTGTCTGGAATGGGTTTCACCTTGCTCTTCATAAGGCTGACTTATTTTCATTTTTAGGACACAGAGTAAATGATGCCTTTACAAAAAGGCTATTCCTGGCTGCATGAGCTAATGTCATCTCTCACTTTCTTTTACTATCTATCTCAGTATCTTGTTTATTTTCTTCATAACATTTATCTTAATGTTATAATTATTTATTTACTTGCTTTTTTTATTCCCCACTAGCTTATAAACTCCTTAAGAACAGAGGCCTTGTCTGTATTGCACACTGTTTTATCTCCAGCACTTCAACATACTAGGCATACTTGATAAATATTCATTGAATTAATGATGATAATAATAATTATTATAATATTAACATTTGTTAACTGCATAACTAATCTGCAAGGTAGGTATTATTTTTCCCATTTTACAAATGAAGTTGCATAATTTGCCTAAGTCAAACCTGCTAGTAAATGGAAAAGTAAGATTTTGAACTCCCAGGGACTATTAATATTAAACTCTATGAAGACAGGTGCTCCTCTATCCTGTTCATTTTTTATCTCCAGTGCTTAATCCAGTGCTCAGTATGTATTTTTGAATGAAGATTGTTAATTAAACCCAGGTTATTTTCCTCTTAAAACACATTTTGTCTCAAGCCATAATTTCATTCGTATGAGGTGTGAATTTTATCATCAGGATAGGCTTGACCTGTATTACATGTTTCTAGAGACATTATTATGGATTTTCTACTACATTGTGGATTTTAGTATTATATTAGCATAATTAAGATCCAGGATTATGTAAATTTGCAAGTATCATAAGTTCTTTGAATCAAAGCTAATGACTATATTAACATAAAATACCTGGAAAAGATGACACAATATATAAAAAGCTAATTACTTAACAATTTCTATTATCCTAAAAATGGTCAATTATTTCTGTTTATTGCCTAAAAATCTGTCACAAATAAAATATATTACTTAGGTTATGTATGTCTTTGTGTATTTTTCCCTCTTTAAATCAAGAATTTATTAGCCCTCCTCTGGGTGAATTAAAAATGTCTGCTGAGGTCTGTAATTTTCAATATTTTGCTTCCACAGATACGGTGTGTGGACAATTCAAGCTAAATATAAAGAGGACTTTTCAACAACTGCAACCGCATATTTTGAAATTAAAGAATATGGTAATTTCTGAAAATTAAAAGTTTAACCATAAAAAGTGTTTTGGCAATAATTCGTTTCATTAATGTACTTAACGCAAAATCATTCCCAGATGAAGATGAGGCAGCCTGCTCGTATAGTTAGTAGTGCTGGTTGAGGAGAGCGGTGGTTGTTTGAATGCCTAGGTTCTAGCTTGAGTGTGCCCTTGTTAACCTTGAGCAAACAGACCAACCTCTCTGCACTTGTGTTCCTTATCGCAGAGCAGGAAGAGATCTAGTCTAGCTGAAGAGCTTAACTAGTTAAAGTCCTTTCTAGAATTATGATTATTATTAGGAGAAACTTAAACAGAAATAAGTGGAACCCAGTAAGACTAACAAATGGTTTACTCAAGTCTTACAACCAGTGACAGAACAAAGGCAACAACTGGGTTTCCTTACCTCTAGTCCAGTGTCATTTTCCTTCTGACTTACAAATCCCAAATATATTAATTTGAAATTTTAAGATATTCTTATTTCAAAATAAATCATATTAATGGACTAATAATGAACATATAAATAGCTTAATCTTTCCATTTCTTGTAGTAATTTACTAGAATATCTGTGTGCTCTGCTATCAAATTTAACTTTCTTCTGCTTGAAACCATTTTTTATTCCCTCAGGAGACTCATAATGATATGGAAAAGAATAAATACTTACATAAATTTTAACAATTAATAAGGAAAACAGTGACAAAACAAACTTGTTACAATGAAACTCAACCTTAAAGATTATAGGCCCTCTGTAACATATAATCCTAACTGATTTCCATTTGTCCAAGTGTTTTTGCTACTTTCTGTATATATATAAAATTCATCCACCCTCATAAATTCATCTATAGCCACCTTCATAAATTCATCACCATGCTCCCTCCTGGAATACTGAGAAAGTCTTCTAACTGATGCTCTTCTTCCAAGCTATCTTGGTTTGTATTAGCCAAAATAATCTTGGAAATAAATGCAAATCTCATCATGTCATTTCACTATTGAAAAGTTGGGGGGGCTACTCGGGAGGCTGGGGCAAGAGGATTGCTTGAGACCAGGAGCTCGAGGCTGCAGTGAGCTATGATCACGCTACTGCACTGCAGCCTGGGTGGCAACAGAGTAAGACCATGTCTCTAAAAAAAAATAATAACAAAAGAAAGAAAAGAAAAGCTGAGCGATATACAAAAATAAATAGAGAATAGTCTTTTTTTGTTTTGAAGGAGCCCATACTCTAGTGGAGAAAATGATCTATTGCCTATAATAAATGCTATCATCAAAATATAAGCAAAGTGCTTCTGGGACATTGAGGCTGGATTGACCTCAATGGTGAAGCCGGAAGGTTTCCCAAATATTGTTCTTGATGATGATGATAAGGTGGATCTTGTGTTGATGCCACAGCTTGTCCAACTATACCAGAAAGTATAGTTGTTAGCTAGATTTTAAAGGCTAATTTAAATGGTAATATTGTCTATTTGTTTTTCCTTCCAGTCTTGCCACATTTCTCTGTCTCAATAGAACCAGAAAGTAATTTCATTAGTTATAAGAACTTTAAGAATTTTGAAATTACCGTAAAAGCAAGGTAAGAAAGTTATTTTGTTTTTCAGATTAATGAGCTAAACCAAGTGCCAACTCTGGTTGGTGATAGTTGCCCAAAGTGAGATCTGTGATTAATTAGCAGAGTCTGCCATGACTTTGGCCAGACTGATTGAAGAGACATCATGAGATAGTTTATTTGCTTATTCTGATTTCAGCTGATTCTGATTTTAGCTTTTTTGGTTATTTACCAGCAAAAAGTCCTAACAATTTAAGCTGAGTGTGTATGTTTAGAAGTAGCATGACTTAGGATACTGAGACTGAGATACGAAGCCTTCACTCGTCATTTTTTTCATGGCTTAATCAGCCAGCTAATGCTGCATAACTACTTTGAAACCCAATGCCTTAAAGCCACAAGCATTTATGAGTCTGCTGGGCAGTCCTGCTGATCTGGGCCAGGCTGTTTTCAGCTGGGCTTGCCCAGGTACCTGCAGGCAGTTGGTGGGTCAGCTAGGGGCTGGCTGGACTAGGAAGGTCCTGTGCACGTGTCTGGCAGTTGGCCAGGGCTAAAAGTGTGACTGGACCATGTGTGTCTCTCATCGTCCTGCAGGCTAGCCTGCAACAGTAGCAATGCTCAAAGAGAGAGAATGAAAGCATAAAAGTCCTCTTGAGGCCTGGGGTGGTACAGGCATGCCGTCACTTCCACCACATTCTTTTGTCCAAAGCAAGTTACAAGGCCAGGCCAGAGGAAATACACACCTCCCGTTCCCTGTACATTCAAGAAACTGAAAAGATGGTGGATACATGGGGAGGTACAGAATTGAGGTTAGTTTTGCAAGTAACCTATCGCAAAATCTTAGATCATTTTAAAATGATGATATAATGTAGTTATTAATAGCCATCTTATATAAGTATATGTGCCAGGCACTTTTCTAAGCACTCAGCATATATTAGCACATTTAATTTTTACAACAACTCTATGAAGTAGATCGTATGACTATCTCCATGTTCCAAGTGAAAAAACTGAGGTATATAAATGTTAAATAATTTTCTCAAGATCGCACAGCCTGTCTGGTCCCCAAGTCTATGCCTCAAATGTTGCCCTATGCCTCTCTTAATAGCATTTATTCTGAAAATAGAGTACCTTTTATGCTGGTTTAGACTAAGTGAATAAAATGTTCACTTGAGAGAAAATTATGGAAACTGACTTCTTGTAATGGAGATAATTTATTTGTTCAACCCATTAATAAGAAAAGTTAACTCTTGCTATAGTATTATTTACTATGTAGAATGTTTATTTTTACTTTAATTCTAAACTAAAAGGAAATATGCAGTTTGAATTTTTAAAAAGGAACTTATATAACAGTGAGATTGGACATGTACCTTTTAAGACAAAAGAAAATAGGGAGTAGCTTCCCACTAGTATCAAAATCATCAAGGAAGTAATGTGGCCTGTAGGAAAAGATCCTGGATCTGAATCTTTTGATTTCCCCAAGATCAATTTCTTTTCATCTAGCACATAGTAATAAAACTCCATACTCTAGCTTTATTATAGTGGCTTTATGAGGATGAAATAAAATAGTGCATGAAATACACTTTAAAGTGTATCAAGTGCTTTACGTAATTTCAAATTGTTACATTTTATCTGAATCTTATCGTAACCATGTTAGCAAAACAATTTTATGCTATTGTTTGACAGATATTTTTATAATAAAGTAGTCACTGAGGCTGACGTTTATATTGCTTTTGGAATAAGAGAAGACTTACAAGATGATCAAAAAGAAATGATGGAAAAAGCAATGCGAAACACAATGGTAAGATGTTCAGACACATTCACTCATACCTAAAAATGCGTCATGATATGAGAGATGGAAAGTTACTTGAAAATCATCTAGTTTGATCCCTTCTTGTATACAGGTATGGAAGTTGAAACTTAAAATCCTCCATTGACTTCCCATCCGCCTTTGGGTGAAGTCCATTTCCTTGGCATCAGCCTCCCTTGCCAGCTGATCTCATGCCATTTCCCCCCCACCCCTGTAAATAATCACTCCGATTTCTCAGACTTACCTTGGTCTCTCTTGCCTCTGGGTCTTTGCAGTGTTTTTCCTTCTGCTTTGAAATGCTCTCTCCCTTTGTCCTTGCCTGCCTCTTCTTTGCCTGGCTAATTCCTTCTTACTCTTTAAGTTTCAACATTGACACCCTTTCTTTGGGAAGCCTCCCTTGACTCCTCTAAACTAGGTTAGTTACTCCTATCATATACTCCCTTGGGCCCTGAGCCTCTCTTATCAGAGCATTTTTCACACTTCATTGCAAGGGTTCTCAACCAGAGATGATTTTTACTCCCAAGGGGACATTTGGCAATGTCCAGGGACATTTGTGGTTGTCACAACTAAGGAAGATGGTCCTACTGGCATTTAGTGGGTATAGGCCAGGGAGACTGCTAAAGTTCTACAATGCACAAAGCAGGACTCTACAACAAAGAATTATCCTGTCCAAAATGTCGATAATGCTGAGGTCGAGAAAGCCTTCTTTGTTGTAATGGTTTATTTACTTATCTATCATTTTTTAAATTAAACTGTTTGCAGGTCCGAATCATTCCCATTATACACCCAGAGATAGCATGATTTCTTGCATAGAGTAGGTGCAAGAAATTTGTAAAGTTATGTGTCCATGGTTAAGGACTAGTGGTTACTGGAATGAGATTAGAGCCCTGGTTCCCTTTTCACTTATTCAGTGTTCTTTACGTTATACCACAGATGATACGGGTTCATGTCCTTTTTGCTCACTATTGCATTTTCATGTAGTTTACATCATCAATTATTTAGCCTCTGGTTTTTCAAAAGCCAGTCTCATTTATTCAAGACATAAGTTAAAAGCCTTTTTAAAATGCAAGAATTTACCCTAGACTCTGAGATTTAAAAGCTAAATAAGACAAAAATACGTCACCTCAAGTCATTCAATTTTAGAAGGAAAAATAAGGCAAATATTATTTTATCATTGTGTTAATCAATAATATAATATGACTTAGCCCCATATCCCTTTACCCATTGTTTTAAACTTAGTGTTCAAGTTTGTAGGCAGTGAAGTACAAATTAAATATTATAAAATTCAACAAACTCTCAGTAAAGGGCAGTTGTAAGTTGGGAGGTCTAGGAAGATGGATGATGACTCAGGAATTGGAAGAAGACATCTTTGTCAGCTTGTACCAAAAAGACCTGTCAGACCGTGTGATGTTCAAGACTCTTCCACATCTGTAATTCTATACAAATAAATTAACAAATAACATTCTGGGCTTAATTGTTGACTCAGTCATCCAGTTTAATGATGCTAAATCATTCCTCTGACATTTACCTTCAATTTAGAGGCTAGTAAGAGCAGATTTTGTTAATTTTTATTATTATAAGTTCTTCTCTGAAATAACTCTTCCATTTTCCCCTTTTAAAAAGTTGATAAATGGAATTGCTCAAGTCACATTTGATTCTGAAACAGCAATCCAAGAACTATCATATAACAGTCTAGAAGATTTAAACAACAAGTACCTTTATATTGCTGTAACGGTCATAGAATCTACAGGTAAATTTTGTGTGTGTGTGTGTGTGTTTTAACTTTCTTTTGGGAAATATTTAGATAGAATATTAAAGGTATAAATAATTTCTATAGTTCTTTCATATTTTATTTTCTTTCACAGTTAAATTTTACTTTTTATGTTATTATAAAAAGTAGATTTTTGTACCATTATAAAAAGGGAATAGAGCTCTGCTTCTCTGTAGTCTTTGGGCAAGCAATTTGGTACCTATTCCCTCAACAGCAAAAATGGTATAACACTACCCAATTCATAACCAAAGTGGCTCTGCAGGCTATCTAGCTTGAACATCTGGCACCCCAGAGTTCTCAACTAGTGAGAATCAAAACCAAAATGAAATTACATTTGTAAAAACGTTTGATAAAGTACTATACAACTATTACTATTATCATTGTTATAGTCTCCTCTGTACAACGATGGAGTTGAACTAAATGCTTCTTAAAGTCTAAAGTTTTCAGCATTATTTTAATGTTATTTTTTCTTTTTTTCCTCAAATTTATTTCAAATAAATTCAGTTTAAGCAATATTTATGAGATATTCAAAGAGTGTTGCTAAACACACAGGCTTACAAACATTAGTGATTTGTAATCTCTGCACTTAAGTGGCTTACGAACTAGCATCAGGTGTAAGACAGGTAAATAAAAGACTCTGTTACAAGAAATAATCTTATGTGTTCTCTAAGCAAAGTATTTAATGCCATTAACCTTCAGAGGAAGGTGAGCTTCTAGATGACTGTTGAACAACCAAGAGCAGTGTCATTGCCCTGACACGGTGGCTCATGCCTGTAATCCAAGCACTAGCACTCTGGGAGGCCAAGGTGGGAGGATAGCTTGAGCTCAGGAGTTTAAAACCAACCTGAGAAGAGTGAGACCCCATCTCTACAAAAAAATAGAAAAATTAGCCGAGCAAGGTGGCAAGAGCCTGTAGTCCCAGCTGCTCGGGAGGTTGAGGCAAGAGGATTGCTTGAGTCCGGGAGTGTGAGGTTGCAATGAGCTGTGACCATGCCACTGCACTCCATTCTGGGCAACAGAGTGAGACCCTGTCTCGAAAAAAAAAAAAAAAAAAAAGAAGAGTGTCATGAAGATGATGAACGGTCTTGAAGAACAAGTAGAGTTTTGAGGCAGGGATGACAGGGTGAAGCAGGGCACCCTCCGTGGAGAGGGCAAACTAAGATGGGTAGACAGTGAAGCTTGATCTTTGAGGATAGCAGATTATCCTGTTTGGCTAAAGTGTAGGATATGTATAGGGAGCATTAGAGACATAATTTTCAGAAAGGAGTTTGGGGATACTACAGCTTCATATATTCTTACTAGTTTCACTTAATTTTTAGCTGAGGGGTAAGACTATTGGGCTCTTTGCAGTAGACCTTCAGGGTTGTCTCTACATCAAGCTGTCTTTTTCTGATTCTTCTCCATGTCTCTCCACATCCCTATGCTCAGTGAACCCCCTGTAAGTCTCAGTCTCTGGCCTGCCCTTTCCCTCTCTCCTCAATCCCTTGAGCATATTCAGCTTAAACTCAGGCCACTGATGAAAAGCAGTGTCCCTTCCTCGCATTCCTCCTCAGTTCAGTCCTATCGTTCTACTCCTGCAAGGGCTTCTCTACTTACAAGCCTCGTACATAAGACTTCGGAGACTCCTGAGATGAAAACTCTGCTCTGCATTGGCCCTCTGAACCAAGAGCCACGTCCTAGTTACTACTGGTAAATGAATGAATGCAAGAATGGAGTGGGTGAATGAATCAGTCTGTGGAGCCATATAGAGACAAAATAGATATGTGCACAGATCTTATACTCCTAAAAAATGTCAACATGATGCTTGTCATATCCTTAGGTGGATTTTCTGAAGAGGCAGAAGTACCTGGCATCGAATACGTCCTCTCTCCCTACAAACTGAATTTGGTTGCTACTTCTCTTTTCTTGAAGCCTGGGATTCCATATTCCATCAAGGTAGGTGGGGGAGGGAACCCTGCTGAATACAATTATCTTTTTCTGTTTATGGAAAACATGTGAATGAAAAACAGGGAAAGATACTGGGGAGGAGAGTCGCAGAGGGAGCTCATTCGGTAAAAACCTACCCCTCCTGTGGATGCAAGCCAGATGGGAAACTGCAGGCCAGCTGTAGCCTTCGGAGTGATTTCAACAGTTAGAGCAAGATAGCCTTATCTTAGGCATCATCTAAATAAGCATTGCATTAGATTACGTGCATATAGAACCCTGGAAGTCTATAGTTCAAAAATTACTAACGTTTAAAATTATTTGGTGGCAAGTTCTTTAAATGCCTCAAAATAGAGAGATCATTCTTTGAAAATAAACCCCTTTTCTCACCATTTATTATTTCCAGTGTGTTCCTGAGTATGTATTTCTATGTTTTTCACTTTGTCTCTGTATCTTCTTTGTGCATAATTCTGTCTGGTCTCTTGTCTCCCTGTATTGCTCTCTGTCCTTTTCATTTTTGACTCTTTCTGTTACTGACTCTTTTTTCTGTCTTTTTCACCCCCTCCTTCTTCTTTAATTTTTCTTACCTTCCTCTACTTTTCCTTTTATAAATAATGATAGTGTAGAGTTGAAACATTCATGTGATTTTTGATTATATTTTAAATTTATTATTATGTTAGATTATATATTGTATTATAAACATATATCGTATTATATTTATTAAATGGAAATTTTATTCACTGTTCTTACTTTAGAAGGCTACAGCAGAATGTTTTATGCTTTTATTCTTTGAAAATGTGTTACTTTAGAAAATCAACGTAAGTATATTTAAAATGTGTTACTTATTACTTACTGTGGGTCACTGGCTTTTAAGAGAAAAAGATTTACTAAGCCCAAAGCAAGCTTTGGACATGCTTATAGCTTCTTATATACATATACAATATATAATATATTATCATATAATAATGTAATATCTAGCAATATATAATATATAATAAAATATCATATAAAATATATATAAATTTAAGTTGCCTTTAAATATTTTATATCATATATAAAATAACAAAATATATCTTTGTGGAAATTTTATACAGATTATACACAAATGCATATATATGTGTGTGTGTGTGTGTGTGTGTGTGTGTGTGTGTGTGTGTGTATGTATAGTGGTGAGTGGTAGAGGTTAAGAAAAAAAAAGGTATATCTATTTATTTTTTCTCGTACCCAAGAGAATCATTCCCAGAAGTGGTTGCCTCATTTTCTCCTTTATCCAGTCCTAAACCAATCAAAGAAATACAGAACTTAGATAGCAGAAGACCTTAATCAGATTTACTCCTTGGCTGACTTAATAGAATGATATTTGTGCTTTGAGACTGCTTGATATATGGGGTAATCCATTCAAAAATGATTTAACTAAATAGAATTAAACCTTTCTCAGCTTATAAGCTGAGAACACATTTCTCTTTACTGAATTAAACATAAATAAGCCAGGCATGGTGGCACGTGCCTGTAGTCTCAGCTATTTCAGAGGCTAAGTAGGAGGCTTGCTTGAGGCCAGGAGTTCAAGGCTGCAGTGGTCTATGATCGTGTCTGTGACTAGTCACTGCACTCCAGCCTGGGCAGCATAGTGAGGCCCCATCTCAGAAAATAAAAAAATATGTATAAATAATTTATGCTTAGGTGGGGAGGAAGGAAAATTATTTCAGAATTGTTATGCTTTGAAAGAAATGATGAGCTGTTGAAATGGATTTGCATTGTTTTGACAAACAGGTGCTGGTTAAGGATTCGCTTGACCAGTTGGTAGGAGGGATCCCAGTAACCCTGAATGCAGAAACAGTCGACGAAAACCAAGAGACATCTGACTTGGAGCCAAAGAAAAGTGTAACGCGTCTCAGTGATGGAGTAGCTTCCTTTGTGGTTAATCTCCCATCTGGAGTGATGACGCTGGAGTTTTGCGTGAGCTGAATTCTCCTGCTCTATTTTTTAGGACAATGTGTACTTTTTGACTGTGTGTTTTGGCTAGTGTGCAGAACAGATGCAGCAGATTTTAAACCCAAGCCCAGTGAACAGTTCCATAATTTTGCATCCAAAAGAAATGAGACCCAGAGACAATCTGTTTAATCCATTGAATGGTCCTCGTGAAAGATAAATCTATCAATTGTTTATTTGAGAATTATTTTCTCTCTATAGGTATAACCATGTACATGAGTGGTAGGAATATCCTCTTTTTTCCCCCCACTTTCAATCTCTTTTAAGGGCCACAAAAGGGTCAATGTGGAAGGTTTCCTTTTTTCTAACTGCAGGAACCAGTCTACTTTAGAGCTTACTTAATAGTCTTACCTCCCAGCAAATAATGTTTAAGTTCCCAATGTCAAATAAAATATGAGTAAGTTAATAATGCAGGTCAGTGACTATAGTATGCATATATTCACTATTGTCTACCAAGCACTTACTAAGTGCTAGGCATTGTGCTAAGAGCTTTATGAAGAACACGTTTAATACCCGTTTAATCAGCAATGAGTTAGGGAATATTATCTTCGCCATTTTGTGGCTGAGGAAAGGGAGGCTTCTAACCTCTATTTGGATTAAATACCTTATCCAGAGTTAATAAGCGGTGGTGCTGGGATGCAAACCAGTGCATATCTGACTCCAGAGCATGAGCTGTTAACCCTTCTGTTGTCTACAGGTGGATATTGCTGCCATGGTATCACTTCTGCCCCACTCTGGTTTAAAAGCATTCTTCTGGGCTGCTACTTCACAGTGACACTGGGCCAGATAGTCTCTATGATATTCACTCTTAACTCCCATACCACAGTCCTCAAGAGTCAGTGCTACCCTCCCCGCCACCCTACCATTTCCTGCCATGCCATCTCATACGAAGAGAAGTCTCCGACTTACCATGACATTTCAGGAAGGGTGCTAAAATTTGTTCCTGGAGCATCTTTCTCTCTTCGTTTCACCAGATTTTTCCACCATAGCCCATAATCCAGTCATTATTGTCCACAGTCTTTGCAAAGTTACTTGATGCCACAGCTGTGTCAACACTGAAGTAATGGAAATTTAGAAATTTATAAAGCAAAGAAAAAAATTTAGAAGTATGTTTTACAGAAAGCATTGCATCACAGTCCACATGTCTTTTTTTTTTTCCGAGACAGAGTCTCACTCTCTCACCTGGGGCGAGTGCCGTGGCGTCAGCCTAGCTCACAGCAACCTCAAACTCCTGGGCTCAAGCAATCCTACTGTCTCAGCCTCTCGAGTAGCTGGGACTACAGGCATGCGCCACCATGCCCAGCTAATTTTTTTCTATATATATATTTTTAGCTGTCCAATTAATTTCTTTCTATTTTTGGTAGAGACGGGGTCTCACTCTTGCTCAGGCTGGTCTTGAACTCCTGAGCTCAGAACGATCCTCCCGCCTCGGCCTCCCAGAGTGCTAGGATTACAGGCGTGAGCCACCGTGCCCGGCCGTCCACATGTCTTTTTGAAATTTTTCTTTTCAGATCAAAACCGATGCCTCAGATCTTCCAGAAGAAAATCAAGCCAGCAAATGTTACCAAGCAATAGCGTACTCATCGCTCAGTCAAAGTTACCTTTATATTGATTGGACTGAAAACCATAAAGCTTTGCTTGTGGGAGAACATCTGAATATTATCATTACCCCCAAAAGTCCATATATTGACAAAATAACTCACTATAATTACTTGGTAAGTACAATAATGATAGATTTACATCTTATTACTCCACCTGGAATGTTTTCCTTTGCATATAGAGAAGCATTAGAATGATCCCTTACATTTGTTATTTACAAAGCACTTTCAAGAACATCATCTAATTTGAATATCAGCTTTTCAAAAACCTTTGAGATAGGGAATGAGTGTCACCAATGAGGAAACTGAGGAATAGAGAAGTTAAAATACTCCCCATGGTCACTCAGCTCAGAAGAGGAAGATGTTGATTTGAACTGAGGGCCTCTGACTCCTGATCTGATAACTCCTAATTACTCCACAGAGAGAGCCTGATTAAATCACACTACCTCTGCTCTACTTCATGGCCAAAGATGACATGACCAGACCTAGTTCAAATAAGTGCATTTCATTGACATGAAAGGGGGGATTCAAATCCTGCTCTTAAGAGTTGAGTCATATCATGCCTGTTCCAATTCAACATCCCTAATGTGTCACTTATATTAATATTAAATCGGAGGTGGATCAATTAAGCCTATTTGTGCAACCCAGGAAATACAGTGCAAAAAATCCTAAGGGCTTCCTGACAATCGCCAAGAAATGGAATGAATTATTCCAACGGCCAGGCCAAATAGGTGGTGATGGCTTTTTCAACAGTTTTGAGGAAGAAATTTAAAACATTAATGTGGACTATAGAAAAACATTGATGAAAAATTAGGGAAACTGTTTATGGACTACATACCAAAACCGTATATGTAGTCCTGCTCCCTAAGGACAATTTAAGGGATATTTGAGGACATTTTGGCTTTATGTGATTTTTTTTTTAATTCGTAAACCTCCAATTTAGAATCTCTGGCTTTAAAACTTGATCCCCAAATAAGATGCACTCCATTTATCCATTTATCTTTTTTTTAACCAATGAAACAAAGGAGGTTTTGGTGACAGTGTAATGACTTTAAACAGATTTGGGTTCAAGTTTTCACTAATTTGCTAGTTATATGATTTTGAATTAACATCAGTATGATTTTTAGTTGGTTCCTGAGCTTCAGTTTCCTCAATGGGAGTAATATTCCTCTTTTACTGGTGTATTGTGAGAATTAAAGGAGTTAAATGTTAAAGTTTCTGCCTGGCACATGATAGGCCTCTACATGTTAACTTGATTTTTCTTTAACATAATTTCTGCTCCAGCTCCAAGCTCCTTCCTGAAGTACAGGTTTTGTTTTTGTACTTATTGTTGCTGCTACTGTTTATTTTTAGATTTTATCCAAGGGCAAAATCATACACTTTGGCACGAGGGAGAAACTTTCCGATTCATCCTATCAAAGTATAAACATTCCAGTGACACAGAACATGGTTCCTTCAGCCCGTCTCCTGGTCTATTACATCGTCACCGGAGAGCAGACAGCAGAATTAGTGTCTGACTCAGTCTGGTTAAACATTGAAGAGAAGTGCGGCAACCAGCTCCAGGTCAGCCACAAATTTATAAACCACAATTGAATTTTTTTCTCATTGAGAGAAGCTGTCAAAGTAGCTGCCTCTGAAAAGTTTTGTCTCATACAAATCATCTTATCTTTTCTTTTTCAAATGAACTTTAAGGTTCATCTGTCTCCAGATGCAGATGCATATTCTCCAGGCCAAACCGTGTCTCTTAATATGGCCACTGAGATGGATTCATGGGTGGCATTAACCGCAGTAGACAGTGCTGTGTATGGAGTCCAAAGAAAAGCCGAAAAGCCCATGGAAAGAGTTAAGTGGTTACTTTCTGTGGTTTGGCTCAATGCAGTGCTTCACAAAGTGTGGCCACCAGGGTAGGTTGTGGGGGAAGAATTAAGGGAAGACTAGGCCTGCTTTTCTATAATCTACTCAACACAGTGGTTCCTAGGAAGGTAAGAACTAACATCCTCATGTTATTAATAGTTTCCAAAGCACAGGTCAGTCCTTTTTTGTTTTTCCAAATTTAGATGTGTAAGCAATTTAAAAACATATGATTGTGATAGCAATTACATCCATGGAGCAAGAGTGTCATCAGTTGGGAGAGTTTGGGGGTTGAGGGTTGGGTGGTGGTGGTGGTTGTATAGTAGCAGCACAAGAGAAGACTGGATAGGTAAACTTTGGGCTTGTTTTCGTTGTTGCTGTGTTTTGCTCTCATTAAAATCTATGGCAAAGAATAATTTGAAAATTATTCAATTCTTATAAGTTCCCATTTATCTCCACTAGGCTTAGCTATTATTATTTTCTAGGCTTGAATTCTTTGAACAAGGAAGAAAGAACTGAGAAACTGTAAAGTTAAAAATGCTCGGAGGAAAAGGATATTGGGGGTCAAAATTAAAACTGGAATTATTCCCCCAAACAAGTTCTCACCTACTTAGGACCTAGAGCCTTCCCTCTCAAAACACAAGAGGTTATGCTCTTTTTTTAGCAACTTAAAAAATAATTTCTTTGTTAATTCACTCCTTCATGCATCCACCTTCTTATTTATTTAGGACATTATATTGATTGCAGCATGCATTCTATATACAAAATACCATGGGTCGGTTTCTAAGAAACTCCTCATCAAAGCTATTTGCTTAAGACTCAGTTCTTGATTTAATTTTGAATAGATATGTGTTTATGTTAATAAATACAAAAGGACAAACTTAGAAACAAAGTGGGGAAATTTAGTCTTTGGTCATTTGTTAAACGAGTCACCTGTGTGTTTCACTGGTTTGTTATAACCTGTAACAACTAGTACCCTTAGTTCTTTAAAAGAATGATTTATACATCTGAATAGGCTCAACATTTTGCCTTTCTGGACAGGTATTTCAAGTTTTAGAGAAGAGTGATTTGGGATGTGGTGCAGGTGGTGGCCGCAACAATGCAGATGTGTTCCACCTAGCTGGACTTACCTTCCTTACCAACGCAAATGCCGATGACTCCCAAGAAAATGGTAAAACACTCAGCATTTTTATTACTGAAATTTACATTGATCATTTGTCTCCCGGACTTGATTTTTATCCCTCTTCCAGAATATTCTCTTCCCTAATTTTAGAATGCCATGACTATGTAACTCCCCTGTATAAAATTTTTCACTGGCCTTCAGATAAAGCACAAATTCTTTAGTGTTGTACTCAAAGCCTTCCCTAATCTTCTCCCCCACTATCTCCAGATATCTCTCATCCTGCTGTGCCTTACCTTACGTTTAAGCTATACAGATCCAAGTGTATATTCTTGAGTGGCACTGTGCTATTTTACACCTTTGGGCCTTTACTCATCGAGACTGCTTTCCTCTTTATTAGCCTGGAGAAGCTAGTGTAAGAATCATCTCCTCTATGAGAACTCTTCCACATATAGACTTGATCATTCCCTTCTCTAATTGGGAGGATATCCTAGGAACTAGATCTATTTACAAGTAATATGATAGCAGTGTGTCATTGCACATTCTTACACTTAGTTATAAGTCTGTCTCGCCCACTGTACTGTGGGCTCTTTAAGGGCAGGAACCATATTTTAACTATCTTCTTTCTATGGTTTAAAAATTGTTCTTAATTATATGTGATACTATGGTATTCATATTTATATTTGTAATAATATAGCACAAATAGAAAATAACAAAAATAGCATACCCAACAAAAACATTACTCACTCTAAATGCTTGGGTATTTGTCTGTAATCAGTGGATCAAAAACATTACAGGATTCAAAACCAAATTCAGATAAAACAAGTCACACTATATGACACTAGATCATGAGTTCCACTAAGATAAAACAAGTCAAATTAGTCAAGTGGTGCATAATTCCTAATCTGAAGCAGGCTCTCGATATTTGTCGAATGAATGCCTTATGAATGTTTTAAATACTTAAACAATTTCATGGAATTGTTTTTGAGATTTTATCATCTCATTTTCTTCTTGTCTATCTTTTTTTTTTTTTTTTTAACAGATGAACCTTGTAAAGAAATTCTCAGGCCAAAAAGAATGCTGCAACAGAAAATACAGGAAGCAGGTATTATAAGATCCATGAGATTATAAAAAGGTTATGGTCACATCATTTAAAAGCTGGAGAAAATTCAATATTATGTGATTTCCCATAATTCAAATAGAATGAGTGAACAGAAAGATACATGGAGGTCTAGCTCCCCTCTCTCAGAAAGATTAATTCAAATAAATTCAGCAGTTTATTTGCCATAGACTTACTCTGAGGAAAATGTGTCTTTATTATTTGTATCTTTAAAATCTTTGGGAGGCTGAAGTGGGAGGATTGCTTGAGGCCAGGAGTTGGAGATCAGCCTGGGCAACATAAAGAGACTATCTCTACTGGAAAAAAAAAATCTAAAATATTAACTTTCATTTGTCATAAATATTTTCTCTGTACAAACTTCATCTAGCAATTAAAATCATATTCTTCTATTTTATTCTGACGAAATTCATGATTTGATTAACTTTGGGATACAATAGACCTATAAAAGTCTATTACTTCGATTTCATATGTTTAACAGTTAATAGCATTTTGGGTTATTCTTTAGAAAATATATCTAATGGGAATTATTCATAAATAATTATTTAAGTAGAATATGATAATTGGTTATGTTACAGTAGAAAAGACATTGAACTGGGAGTCAGTGAGCTGAGTTCCATCAATAATCATGCTTATAGTAATATAATAATTTCTTCCATTTATGCATGTTATTTTAATTCTAACCTTTATTCTGAGTTCTAATGATATGAAAAAAGAGACACTGAGTACTTACAATGAAGGATGGTGCCATTAATGAAGCCCACAAACCATATTATATAAGAAATTTCTGAAAAAATAGGATATTTAGCTTGAAGAAGGAAGTACCTGTGTAGTAATCATAGCCATCCTCAAATATTTGATGGCTTTTTGAATATTTAACTTATTTTACTCAAAGGGTACTTAAACCCAAAGTGCCAGTGTCAAGAGTTAGTATTTACCTTAGTTGCAGAAGCCTTTTAACTATTAGTATTTATTATAAATTGAAATGGACCATCTGGTAAGGTCACATTCTGCCCATTCCTAGAGTAGTTCCAAGGGAAAGCTGGTCAGTCAATTAGCCCTGGCTACTGTGGGTAGGGGGTCATATGTCAGTAGAAACTAGGTATCTCTTGAGATTCCTTCTAAGCCTGAGATGTTATAACTATATATAATCAAGGGCACTTATATTATTACCATTTCAGCTGCTAAATACAAACATCCAATACCGAAGAGATGTTGTTATGATGGAGCTCGGTATGTTGATGAAAGCTGTGAACGGCGACTTGCACGGGTTACCATAGGCCCAGTATGCATCAGAGCTTTCAACGAATGTTGTACCATTGCAACCCAGGTCCGTGATTCATACTCTCATAAACCTGTGCAATTGGGAAGGCTACGTAAGTATAATGTTTTCTATCAGAATTCTGCCCGATATGGGGAAGTTTGTGTAATTTTATGCTGCGAAGAAAGGCAGTTTTCATGCTTTATTTACAATTGAAAGTAGAAAAGATAAATTGTAAATGCCCATAAGAGAAAAATCTCTCATTTTGGGGAATTAGAAGAGCTATAGTATAGAGCAGAGTACACTAGTACAGAGCCAAGACCCAGTATAAACGTAAAGCGAAATCATTCTGTAAACTTGAATGATTATTTATCCTTTGTGAGTCACAAGAAAGGAGCTGCGACCAGCATGACTTTGAGTTCCAAAATTCTGTGGTTCTGTGATATTAAAATCATTAAAAATTCAGTTTATAACTACACCAACCAAATATAGCAAAAGATTTCTAAATCTAGCATGAAGTTAAGTATACATATATAAAAGTTGAAATCTTATTTCAGTTTCAATCACAAAATGTGTATTCAGAATTTACAGAACTCTGATTAATATGTTTTCAGAACTTTTAGGACTTTCTTTTCACTTATATATAGTCTTTAACAAAACAAACAAAAGCAGAACAACAGCTCCTGTTTTATACAGACATGCACCACATAATGACATTTTGGTCAATGACAGACTGCGTTTACAACAGTGGTACCATAAGATTATGATACCATATTTTTACTGTAACTTTTCTATGTTTAGATACACAAATATTTGCCATTGTTTTACAATTACCTACAGAGTTAGTACAGTAACATGCTGCACAGGTTTGTAGCCTAGGAGCAATAAGCTTGTACCATATAGTCTAGGTATACAGCAGGCTGTACCATGTAGGTTTGTGTAAGTATACTGTATGTTATTCGCACAATGAGGAAATTGCCTAATGATGCAGTTCTCAGAATGGATCCCCATTGTTAACCGACACATGAGTGTATATATAATAGCATGGTTGTGGTAAATAGCCATAAAATTTTACATTTGTAGAAATATGTTCATTGAGATGGACAATGTTTAAGATACACTGTTAAGCAAAACAATCAGAGTATGTGATTTGTTGATATTTAGGTTGTTTTCCAATTTTTGCTTACTACAAGCAGCATTTTAGTACCTTTTTTTGTTTTCCAAATTGTTTTTCGCAATCTGTTTTGGCTTCAGCTACATGGAAGTCACTCTCTGCAGCCACCTTCTCCCTGGTACCCCGCCCCTCATTCTAGGCAGCTTGACCTCCCAAAGCTCCCATTTGTGTTGCCACAAACCTTCAAGACCAGCGGCTCTGCGTGGGTTCCTCTCCCTGCCCTAGCCTATAAACTGCCTGTAGGTAGTAAACTGGGGCAATTTTAGGGTTCATCTAATCTATTTCCTTTCTCTCGGGGATCACAGTCCTGTGCTGCTTATATTCTAATGTCAGAAAATTATTGTTTTATTTATTGTGTATTTTCTAATTTTTTAAGATAGAAGGGTGAGTCTAGTCCTTATTAGTGCATCTTGTACCATATAGTCTAGGTATACAGCAGGCTGTACCATGTAGGTTTGTGTAAGTATACTGTATGTTATTCGCACAATGAGGAAATTGCCTAATGATATATCCATTTTTGTTAAAGTAAATACAAATAAATTACAGAGTTAAGGCAGAAGAATCAAGTAAACCTTCCTATTTTCTAATATAAACACAACTATTAGAATTTTGGAAGTTCAAATATCTTTATAGACTGACCAGTATCTTGTATAATCTCAGGAACACTAAACATTTAACAATTTAAGAAACAAATCATTAAAGATATTTTCATGGTTTGTTTTGTCAATGCTATTAGTGGAGAAATTCTAAGATCTTTATAGTTCTATTTTGAAAGCATTAAACAAAATGTTTCATTGACCTTTCAGAGAATATTTAAGTTATAGATTAATGGCCATATTTTAAAATTTAGCTATAAGAATTTATATTGTTTATAAGTAATTGAATATGCTTTTTTTGCCCAGATATGAGAACCCTGTTACCAGTAACTAAGCCAGAAATTCGAAGCTATTTTCCAGAAAGCTGGTTATGGGAAGTTCATCGTGTTCCCAAAAGGTATCATACTTCTTTCATGTTCCTCTGAAAGAAATGTGAATAATACAAGTATTATGGCCAGAAATCTGGGAACTGCTCATTTCCGAATAGCTTATTTAAGAGTTAAGATGATCTTACCACTTGGCCAAATTTTGTTTTGTTTTGCTTTGCTTTTTTGTTTTTTGTTTTTGTTTTGTGAGGGGAGGGAGAAGGTGGCTGCAGAGAGTGACTTCCATGTAGCTGAAGCCAAAACAGATTGCGAAAAATAATTTGGAAAACAAAAAAAGGTACTAAAATGCTGCTTGTAGTAAGCAAAAATTGGAAAACAGCCTAAATATCAACCAATCACATACTCTGATTGTTTTGCTTAACAGTGTATCTGGTGATTAGCTCCAGGGCACGATTAACTATTGGTAATGAAGGTACTATTCATTAAATTTCATTTCACTTCGGTATGTATTTACTGCACACAACTGTGTGCTACATACCATATGAAACAGCTGCTTTCATCCTAAAATGTCTGTACTATAAAGCCAACATTGATAAACAAGAAGGTTCTTTTCTTGTTAAAGTTCTTTATTCAACACATTTTTATGACATGCCTCCTCTGTACCAGGCACTGAAAACAGTGATGAGCAATATTAAGTGCCCAAGCCTCCCTCTTCCTAAGTGGGCTCTAAACACTGGCTTTCCTATAAGAAGTCAAGGAATGAGTCCAAAGCCCTGCCGTCATCTTCTCATGTGTCTCCTTGTTCCTACCCTTGTCCCCTCTCATTCTTCCTCCACACTGTTGTCCATTTCATCTGATATTGCCCGTTAGCTAGCACTTCTGCTGGTAAACTTTCCCACCACTGTCTCCCATCCTACCAGTGACTGGATTAATTACCCCTCCCGATTAACTCTGTTGCATATATCACATGGTATTATAATGGCTAGCTTATTTGCTTGTCTTCCACATTAAAATGTAAATACCTGGAAGGCAAGGACTAAATGCAGATTCCTATTTTATATACAGGACTTGGCCTGGGATCTGGCTTATAGAGGCATGAAAATAAATGTATTGAATGAACGCACACTCTCTCTGAACTCTTTTAATGCCTTATTGGTACAGTTATTACAGTGAAATGCAATTTATTTACTTAACTATTTCTTCTGCTAGACTGTGAACTGCCTGAGAGAGAGACTATGTCTTATAAGTTCTGTATGCTCAGTACGTGGTGCTATGCCTTCCACGAAGTTGGTGGACAGTAGCTGTAAATAAGTATGCAAGCTTAATTGTAATCAGAAACTTCTAATTTTATCACCTTTTTTATGAGCAGTGCTAAGATATATTACTTTGCTTTCCTATTTTTGAACCTACTCATGATTAACATAATTTTTTTTGTTTTATATGCTTTGATTTGCAATATTTCAAAGGCTTCCTTCTGAACTTGAATTCTCATCAAACAGGTGCAATGCCTAAAAACATGGAATATGTAGGAGAGTTACTGAACATATTTTTCTAGATAAGTTTTCTTTAATATTAATACCTGATATGATTTTGTCCTGTGATTTTTTTTCTTTCTTCTTAAGTAGTATGAAGCAAAATTTCTGTCAATGAGTGCCTCTGTCAAGTTGGGTTAATCAATGTTCCACTGTATTTGAATGTCAACATTTTAACTTCCAGAAACCAGTTGCAGTTTGTGCTACCTGATTCCCTAACTACCTGGGAAATTCAAGGTGTTGGCATTTCAGATAGTGGTAAGCAAGCTTAAGTTATATATTCATTTAAGGAATGATTTAATTGGCAAGATGTAGCTTTCTGTTATTGTCTATTTAGTTTACTCAGGACTTAAGTGGTATCATTTTTAAAATATTCTTTTTTATGTATTACTGAAAGACTTGGATATTCCTGTATCTTTGAATGTATTGATTTCTTCCTTTGCTCTTGTGTTAGCTGTCATTTTATAAATGCTGGTGTCAAGTCCTTACTTTCCTTCACTTTTCTCACTGACTGGGAGCTTGTGTAGCCTTAGAAACAAATATGTGACCTCTCTCTTGGGCTGATGCCCCTTTGTGGCGACAAAGTGCAAAGGCTTCATAAATAACTTCAGGGTTAGTTTTGTCTGCTGTTTTTGTTTTCACAAAATCTGGATTTCCACAATCAAAAACGTATAACCATTAAATGGAGCCAATAATGAATATCTAAAAATATTTAGTACTCTAGTTGATAAGCATTCTCATGCCTTAAATAGAATTAAATATTTGTTAAACAAATGAAGTTTTCTGTTACTACCAATAATTATTGAAATACAGATCAATGAATAGAAAATTCAAGGACATGGGGCAATAGTGCAGAGAAAAACATGATCCAATATTTTTTTCCTTGAAGTAAAGCAGATATGAGACTTCTTGGTACTAATAAAGCATTAAGGGAATTCTCTAATATGCTTCTACTTTGCTTTCACTTTGGGCTGAAGGTATATGTGTTGCTGATACTCTCAAGGCAAAGGTATTTAAAGATGTCTTCCTGGAAATGAATATACCATATTCTGTTGTACGAGGGGAGCAGATCCAATTGAAAGGAACTGTTTACAACTATAGGACTTCTGGGATGCATGTAAGTAGATATTTATGGTAAGTTAGAATAAATGGAAAAAAGGAAACATTCTCTGGTTTTCTGAGAATTCTGCTGGTGGAATTATCACACACACACACACAAAATAAAAATTCAACTTAGTTCAGCAGTATAAGCCAAGCATTTAAAATGAGTATTATACTTAGACATGCAGCTTAATAAGTGAAGGGATGAGGAAAGCAGGAAGGGTTAAGACAAGTACATATTACTGTAATTTCAATTTCAAGAATAAAGTACCTAAGGTAATCAATATACACTGTACTGTGGAAGTTCAGAGAAGGATGAGTTTACATTTAAGTTTTTTATTAGCCTGGACTCTGAGTCCCTTGATGTCCTTGACTGTAACAAACCTTTCCTTTCCCCCATTTTAGCCATTCATACTCATCTTCGCTTTGTAGATCCTGTCATCCTCTTAAAAATCTTGATTTTAAACATCTCACCCTCCAATCACAACCTGCTTCCTATCCCTCTAACTCATTAACCAGCTTACTCCCATAGCTACAGCTCTGCAGCATCGTTGAAAACTCTAATCCATTGACTCAACCCCTTTTTCTTCATTCATTAGCCCTCTTGTTCAGGTTAGAATTTGTGAACCATCAATATAACTGCACTGACTAAAATCATGCCAATACCCTTGATCCTCCCTCACTCCAGGGTACAATCCATCAAAAACTCCAACCATGGCTGGACCCATTGTTTGTATTCTCTTTGCCAGCACACCTTCACAGAGAATTGTACAACAGACGGATTTCACTTGAAAATCACAATCACAAAACTTTATGTGGTAATTCAGTGTGGTCCAGAAATCTAACTATATTTTTTTAAGGCTCTAATTTTAGTCTTTGAGATGAATAGTATTTCAGTAGTCTTCAAAATTTTTGTTTTATATAACCTCTAAATTTTTTTTTTTGAAAAAGCTATGTACTCCTTGGATACATTTTAAAGTTGGCATCAAAAATTTTTATCATAAGTTTTTAAAAAGATGATAATCTATAACTTTTGGAATGTTTAAATATTGATATTTTTAAGTAATCTGTTAAATCAAACATTTAAGTGTATATAGCAGAATCTAAATACCATAGCAATCTATTTTTAACACATTCAAATAAGCTCTTAACAACAGATTATATATTATACCCTTTTTTCAATGAACTCATATTTCCATTCCACTCCCCTAATGTTATGTATTTTATGCTTGAATTTTTTCTAACGATCACTCTGCCATACTTTTTGCAACAAAAATATGTACATTAAAAATGAAATATTTTTAAATTCTATAGTTATAAGACCCTTGAGTGTCAAATGATTGTAGATTTAGCTATCATCACAAATATTATTAGCATCCAATTGATAAAATAGCATATTATAAGTTTCTAAAATTATTAAACATAAAAATAAAATTTTATTAAAAATTGTCTCATTAAATAAATGAAAATTTTTCCTCAACTGGCTTAATAGCTATGGATAAATACTATTTATTGCTAGGAACGAAAGAGGGTTCAGTATAAATTCTATTCTTACTTTTCATTTTTATAAAGGTAAGCATTCTTGTTTAATATAATATTATCAGGAAGATTGGGAAAATAAAAATATTGTCAATTTTGTTACCCCTTTATCAATACATTTTTATCTTAATAAAAGAGCTTTCCATTTAGCTTATTCAATTTATGTAATATGTTTGCCATATAACCTAACTGGAAAAATCAGTCCTCATTTTCACAGCAAAAGCAATTAGCCAAAATCAGACTCATCTTAGAAAGGCTAATTTCATTTTTCAATACAAATCATATTAAGAGGTATCATTCTTAAAACATGTCAAATTGTAATTCAGGGTAGATACATAAGTAGGTAGGTAGGACACAGAAGCCACAATCTGGTCAATGGGAAGAGTGAAGAGATCAGTGGAGGCTCTCCAGCTCACCTAATCATACACATATAAAACAGATGTGTGCATATATGTATATACACCTCTAAAATAACATGTGTTTCCACTAATAATATTATCAGAGACATCTTTCCATATCAATATACACAGATTTACTTTATTACGTTAACAGCTGCACAGTAATTCACATGATGGGTATACTGTAATTTATTTAACCATGTTTCTATTAAAGACATTTAGGTCGTTCCCAAGTTTTAACTATTATAATTGATTTTTCAAAGTCTACACTTACGCATACATATCTTCCTACATATGTATGGGTATTTCTGTAAGACAGATGTTTTGTCTTGGACTGGGATAACTGGGTTAAAGAGCATGAACTTTTTACCTTTTGACAAATATTGCCATAATTGTCTTCCAAAGGGACTACATCAGTTGATATTCTTACCAACTGTATGTGAGTAGCCTTGATTCCTCACATTCTTATGATTTTTTGGATGAACATTTTTTCCTTTATTTATACAATGAATACTATGCAGCAGTTGAAGTCAATGAGTAGATACTACATGTCATTTTTATTAAAGCTCAAAAATGTAATGTTGCTCAAAAAAGCAAATTGCAGAATAATACACGTACACAATGAATACAACTACATAAATACTTGAAAACATGAAAGCACTGTATGTTATTAATACATGTAAAATTTTGCCAATTTGATGGAAAAAAATGGTATGTCATTTATGTTTCCATTTCATTACCCTGATTATTAACAATGTTGAACCTCTTTTCATTTGTCTATTGGCTATTTGTTTTTCTTCTTTCATGTACTACCTCTGATACCCTATGTACTGCCTTCATATTCTTCCCTTGTTTTCCATGGAGTTGTTTTTTTCAGGGATAAGGTACCTACCTCTCCTTGTCTAATTGCTTCATCTAAAAAATAGGATAATAACAGTTATCTACTTCATTGTTGAATATTAAATGAGCTAATTCATATAAATATAGTACCTGGCCCATAGTAAGTACTTAATAGATGTATATATTTATTATTGTTTATAGGAGCACTTTGTATTTTATGGCTATTAATCCTTTGTTGATTATATATGTTGCTGGTATTGTCTCTAATCTGCTGCTTGTCTTTAACTTTGTTAATAGTTCTTTCAATTTGTATGTTATAAAATCTATAAATTTTCCTTTATGCCTCCGGGTTTTGTGTTTTTGGAAATCTTTCCTCACTGCAAGTTTTTAAAAATGTTTTTTTCTTCTAGTACTTTTGTAGCTTTTGTGAGCATTTAGAGTTTTTATCTGAAATAAACCCCCAAATAGATAGCCAGTTGATACAGCAGTATTTGTTAAGGAATTCATACTCTTCCCACTGATTTAAAATGTCATCTTGCCCATATATATTGAATTACCATATATGTGGGTCTCTTTATAGATTCTCTGCTCTATTCTATTGAACTATCAGTTTTTGTTTGTTCCAATATTACACTGTTTTAAAGTACCATAGATTTGTTTTTATATTGTATGTCTATTAGGCAAGTACTCTCTGGTATTGTTATTTTTCAAATGTTTTTCATGTTATTGTTTTTCTTACACAGTTATTCTGCCAGATAAACTTTGGAATTAGTTTGTTGAATTCTACTTTTAAAATTGTATTAAGATTTTGAGTCGCATGCAAAAATTTTCTCCCATTCTGTAGGTTGTCTGTTTGCTCTTGTGACAATTTCCTTGGCTGTACAGAAGCTTTTTAATTTGATCAGGTCCCATTTATTTATTTTGGTTGTTGCTGTGATTGCCTTTGGGGTCCTCTTCATAAATTCTTTGCCTAGGCCAATGTCTAGAAGAGTGTTTCCAATTTCTTCCTCTAGAATTCTAATAGTTTCATTTCTTAGGTTTAAATCTGATAGCCAGCGTGAGTTGATTTTTGTGAGAGGTGAAAGGTGTGGATCCTGGTTCAGTCTTCTACATGTGGCTATCCAGTTTTCCCAGCACCATTTATTTTTTTATTTTTTATTTTTTTCTGTTCTGGGTTTTTTATTTTATTTTATTTTATTTTATTCCAGGGTATTGTGAGGGTACAAACACTACAGTTATACTTTATGCCTTTGCCTCACCCAAGTGCGGGTTTAAGGCGTGCCCTTCCCTCCCCCCGCCCTTAGTGCTCCCCGTGTCCTTTAGTTGTTGATTTGCCCCCCCATCCCCCTAATCCCTAGAGAGTATTTCTGCCATGTGATCAACCTAGTGTTGATCAGTTAGAACCAGTTTGATGGTGAGTAC
>RJWJ010012618.1:0-41642 GCA_004363605.1 Indri indri | reverse complement strand
AATAATAATAATTTCACTGATTCATCTATGTGTTCTGTGCCAAAATGGTTTTAATTACTATAAATTGGTCTTAACATATGGTATGCCAAATTTTCTGTCTTTAAAAGAATTTTCCTCGTTACTTTCATGATTATGCTTCTAGATAAATATAAAATTGTTAAATTTAAAAAACTGTCTTTTAAAATTCTCATTAGTAGTAACTAATACAGGATGAATTGTTATCTTTAAAAAAAAAAAACAAAAACTAAGCCTTCCTAGCCAAAAACAAGATATACCCCTCCAACGGTTTTTCAAATCATCTTACAATTTTAAGTGGAACATTGTAGTTTTCAATATCCCTGGAGTATATATAGTGGTGGTTTTATTAAAGGTATCTTCTTCCCCTACTGTGTTTTCTTATTGGTTATTGGAATTTTTTTAAGCTATTGCTTTTAGTATATATGAATATATATTAGTATTTTTACTAATTACTATTTTACACACATTTTTTTCTCCTGCCATTTTACCAAACTTTGAGGTGTTTCAAGCAATTTCCTTGCATGTTTCATGTATGCAATGTTATCATATGCAAATTATGACAAAACTGCCTTCACCTTTCCACTATATATCTCTCTCTCATTGGTTCAATTTCCTAATGCTACTAGTTAACGGGTTAGTATTTCTAACACTCTTAATAATTATACTAGAAGAAAACTTTCATTTTTATCTTTATTTCTTCTAATATTTCACCACTAACATTATTCTGTTAGATGATGACATATATCTTTATCCTATTAAAGAAATACCCCTCTACATTTAGAGTTTACATTTCTATTTCTAGCAAATGCCTACCCAATACATATTAAGATAAACATATTATTTTACTTCTATTAAATTAAAATGATGAATTATAATAATAGATTTCCTAAAACTGAAACGCCCTGTATTCTTAGCATGAACCCTGTTTTACTTTGCAAGTTAATTTTTTAATGAAAAACTGGATCCTATTTGCTAATACTTCCCTTAAAATATGTGGATTAGTTTTCTTGTAAAATTTTTCTTTTTGTCTTTGTCAAGTATTGGTATTTGTGTCATATTGACTTTGTAAAGGTTCCAGGAAGTTTTATTTCCTATATAGTAATAGAGTAATGGTTAAAAGTTTAGATTCTAAGGTAACAACAGTCTAGATTTAAATCTATTTTACCACTTGCTGGTTGTTATGACCCTGGACAAATTCTTCACCTCTCTAAGGTTTACTTTTCTTCACTACAGAAAAGACAACACAGGGTTTTTACGAAGCTTAACTGAGATAATTCAAGTGAAACCCTTAGAATAAAGTTTGTATTGTGTTAACTATCATTAATAAAAGCCCTAGTATATTCAATATAATCAGGACCAATAGTTGGTCAAATTTAAAAAATGGGTTAGAAGGAATCATTAAAAAAATACACAGATACATACTTTACACATTTTATTTTAACTGAAGATTTAAAAATATACATTTATCCTCCAATCTTCTGACATACGCCACAGTGTTCTCTTTGAACAGGATTCACTGAATGGAATTCTGCATTAGCTTTCTTGCACAGACCATACCCATAAAACATCATTAAGGATTTTTAGTTTTGATTTCTGTAAATATATCTAGAAATTAAAAACACTTTCAAAGCAATATAAATGCTAAATCCTTCTAGATTTTTATGACTTTTCTAACTTATACAATTACTTGCCCACCCCTAAGTTTTTGCAAAGCACTGCCATAGGTTTGTATTTAATTAAACTACATAATTACAATAGTAAAAAGTCAATATAAAAATTAGAAACTAATAACCACCTCTTGGTCAGCATTCTCTTCACTGGTGGGATAAACATGTAGTCTTACCAGAAAGCAGTGCCTACAAGCACTTAGCTTGTCATATTACCAAGCTTGTATTTATTTACAGAAGGAATGGAGAGCATCAATCTATTAAATAATAAGGCTATTCAAGGGAAGGCTAGATAAGAAAGCTTCTACTGCATTATTCTTATATACCAGAATAATGCAGTAGAAGATTACAACTCTTGGTTTCTGAAAGATTTATAAGAATTTACCTACAAAATTGTTGGGGCTCGGTTCTTTTGAAGAATGCTCTAAAACCATTATTTCTTCCATTTGGGTTTCCTAATGTGTTTTAGGGGCAATTTTGGTCAATCAACTAGTCTCATATTCATTTTGATTTTCTTTACACCTGAGGTCAATTTCTACCTTATAATCTTCACTTCATTTAATTTCCTTATACTCTCTTTTTTCGTATTAGATTAAACTGGTGGATTAATTAATTAATTAATTTTTTTTTGAGACAGAGTCTCACTCTGCTGCCTGGGCTAGAGTGCCATGGCATCGGCTTAGCTCACAGCAACCTCAAACTCCTGGGCACAAGCAATCCTACTGCCTCAGCCTCCCAAGTAGCTAGGACTAAAGGCATGCGCTGCCATGCCTGGCTAATTTTTTCTCTATATTTTAGTTCTCCAGCTAATTTCTTTCTATATTTTTTAATAGAGATGGGATCTCGCTCTTGCTCGGGCTGGTCTCAAACTTCTGAGCTCAAACGATCCACCGCCTCGGCCTCCCAGAGTGCTAGGATTACAGGCATGAGCCGCCACGCCCGGCCTTGGTGGATTAATCTATAATGCACGTGTATGAGTAAACCCAAGACCAGGTCACAGATTTATTCGTTTGTAAATTCTGCATTCTTCCATATCGTAACTCATTAATTGCTTTTACTCCCTGGGTTTATTTTGCTGGGTTTTTTTCTAGCTTGTCAGTTGAATGCTTAATTCATTTACTTTCCTTTTCTTATTTAGTAGTGTATTTAAGGTTGTGATTTTCTCCTAAGCACAGGTTTGGCTCATGAATTTGTTTTTGTTTTTTTCATTTGTTTGTTTGTTTTTTGAGACAGGGACTCACTCTGTCACCCGGGCTAGAGTATAGTGGCATTACCATGGCTCACTGCAACCTCAAACTCCTAGGCTCATGCAATCATCCTGCTTCAGCCTCCAGAGCAGCTGGAACTATAGGTGTGCACCACCATGCCCAGCTAATTTTTCTATTTTTTGTAGAGACAGGGACTTGCTCTTGCTCAAGCTGGTCTTGCACTCCTGGCCTCAAGCAATCTTCCCACTTCTACCTCCCGAAGTGCTAGGATTACACGTGTGAGCCACTGTGCCTGGCCTAGCTCACAGATTTTTATACTTAAATTTATCACTCTTTTTTAATCTACATGTTCTAAAGTTTCATTCCTCTTTAATCCAAGAATTATTTTTAGCATATTTAAAATTTTCAGATAGTTGATTTTCTTGTTTTTGTTTTAATTTCTAGTTTTATTCTGTTTTATTTAAAGAATACAGCCTGTAGTATTTCAATGTTTTGAAGTGTCCTCTGCTTTTCTACTAATACGTAATTTGTGTAAATGTTCAATTAGCATCAGAAGGTGTATTTCTTATTTTCGGGAGTATCAATTCCTCTTGATCCTTTTTACTTGCTTATCACACAATAAAAAATTTAAGATACATGTTTCCTATGTTTCTCCCCTCCCTTCTCCACTCTCTTTGTAATTTCATTAGAAGTTCTATGCTTGGATCCCTTCAGCCAAGTCTAGACATAACTGGTTCTACGCTTCCATTTTAAGGAGAGGCCACTGGCTGCTCTGGAGTTGAAGCAGTGCTATGTGTGGCTTGGGTGTTTCTGATTATAGCTGACTTACCTCCAGAGGAGAAGCAGGCTCTAACTGGGGCACTCATTTTCCCTCCTGTACCCTATAGTAAAAACACTTTATCCAAACACCAAAAAGGGCAATAGTAAAGTTTTTTTAGGGTGTTTTTTTGTTTGTTTTTTGTGTTTTTTTGGAATTTTGGGCACACTCAAACTGTAAATATCTCCCCCGAAAGAGGAATATTTATCAATCCTCAGGATCTCCTTTCAGTTTGATTAAAGTTGTCTCTTTCTGGGTGAAACTTTTCACAATTTATGAGATGAAGTTGGGATCTTTCTCTGGTTATGTTGTTTTATGTTCATTTTATTCAGCTGGCAGAGTAAAATTATATAAATCTGTACCTCCTATCAATTATCTTCCCTAAAAAAACTTCATCTTTATTTTGATATTTTCATGGAAATCTTGTAAGTTGCAAATTTATATTATATATATAAAACAAAGCCCTTTCCTTAAAGAAAAATTTTATTTTAAAATACAAGATGAAGAGAAAGGTGACTACGATGTATGAGTAATGGCACATGAGCTACGTCTTATGACAGGCTCCAAATAATGAAGACCTATGCTAACAGGTATATGCATATATTTTGGTGTGTATACACACATATATACATACATATAAACGTTAATTCTTCCCTTCTGCCTACTTTTTAAAAAATTATCTACCATTCATTCTCTCCTGCCTCATACTTACCCTTCCCTTCCAGTCTTATCTTTTGGGCCTCAAGTCCTTTGTCAGACCAAATCTGACAAATCACACACACAAAATAAAGATCTAGGCACTTTAAGATCCTTAATTGTACTAGAACAAGTATCAAAGTGCCTACATTCTAGTTTCTCCAACATTTAGCAGTCATTAGCCTTCAAGAGAACCATGCTGTTCTCATCCTGAAAAGATAAGCTTGAGAGATTTTAAATTTTAGATGGGAGTATGACATGACACCCCCATACCCACAAATATTAACAGCAGCTTACCTTATTAATTCTAGTTGTGCAAGTTCCTGATTTGCTTGAAATATAGGTTTTTTAGTGAAGAGTTCACCAAGGATACATCTAATAAAAAAAATACCCATGATTACCAAATGATCTGATTTTAATTTACTACCAAAATGTTCGAGTAAAATAAACTAGTCAATAAGCCTATCTTACCCACAGCTCCATACATCAATAGCTGGTGTATATCGTTCTTCTCCCAGTAGCAGTTCAGGTGGACGGTACCATAAAGTGATGACCTTGTTAGTATATGGCCGACTAAAAAACACAGAAAGCACTCTTTAAAGTTAGTTATTTGTTGGGATAAGAGATATTGTCTTAGGAAATATTATTTTGGCTTATCAAAACAATCCTAGAAACCTAACTAAAAACCACTTTCATCTGCCTACTAAAAAATACAGACATACTAAAGCATCTGATATGTGATCATAAAATGCATCTGAGAGCACCCTGATTAACTGAAAAATTCCCTTAATATATAAATATAAAAAGTAGTTGACTGGTATTAATTGTAATTTGGTCAAAGAAAAGTCTTTATATCGACCATTGAGTACTGTTTTTATTTTCCATAAAAACGTTTAAAGGGATTAACTAATTTACAGGGAGTGATTCTGACCAAATCTGACAAATTACTAGTGGGTGACAAGATACAGTTCAAATTGGGACCATCTAACAAAAGTTTTCAACTGAGCATATCTTTGGAAATTTTTCATTGATTTTGACCCACTCTGGTATGTGAACAGAAAATACAGACATGCAGACTACAGTAGCTGAAGTCCATTCTGCAGAAAACCACTAGCAATGGGTATGGTACTTTAATAGTTAATTTCTTTGTCACCTTCTAAAAAGAGGACATATACATACTGCTACCTCTTTATTTACCGTCACAGTAGGAATTCTTTGGCAGAGTGTTCTCAGTCCTCAGAGAACAGTCACACTCTAGCTGATTCACATGAATGAAGAGGGTCCTAAGAAGTCAGAGGAAGTTCTTCAACTGATTTTGTGATTAGAGTATACACTTCAGGGTGATCATATATGTTTTTAAATCTAAACCTCTCCTTATTTGCAGATGTTTTCCACATGACAAGGACTCAAAGGCCATATCCTATGAAATTCCCCAGGAAGGCTGTATTCCAAGCCCATTTACCTGAGGTTGGCTTGGACGTGGCCCAGTTTTGGAGAAAGGAAAAGGAGCATACAATTTAGATAGCAATTCTCTCCTATCAACTACAGATCTGAAGTTCTAGGCTGCATAAGATGTGTCTGACCTGCTCTGCCCTACCCAGCCAAACTTCTCCAAAACATTTAAGCACTAGTATTATAAGCTACCAATCTGGGCATTACAGCATTACCACAGCTAGGATCTATTAGTAATAGTGTTCCAAAGCTAGAAAAAAAATTTTAATTGACTTTTGGAAAAATTGTGAAAATAAAGAGGATAGTCTTAAGATGAATTTATTTAGGGGGTACATGTGCAGATTCATTACACGGATATATCGTGTAGTGGTAAAGTCTTGGCTTTTTGTGTAACCCTCACCTGACTGGTATACATAGTACTCATTAGGTGATTGGTCATCCCACATACCCTCCCATCCTCCCGAGTCTGTAATGTCTTATTCCACATTCTCTGTCCATGTGTACTCATTATTTAGCTCCCACTTGTAAGTGAGAACATGTGGGATTTGACTTTCTGTTGCTGAGTTATTTCAAATGGTCATTAAATATGAAATGTCCGATTTTGAATCAAAAGTTTAGTTTATTATATCTCAAGCAAGAAGCAGTACAATTAATAGAAATATGTGCCTAAACTATTGACCAAGTTTTGGCATCTTAACGGTAGCGTATTTATGCCACCAGCAAAGAAGCTTGGAGAGCGAGCGGTGATGAAATAGCAAAAGGCATTTTCCACAGCTTGTTGAGCACCGAATATTTTTCCTTGCAAGAAGTGGTCCAAAGCCTGGAAGAAGTGGTAATGAGTTGGTGTAAGGTCTAGTGAATATGGTGTATAATAGAGAGTTTTCAAGTCTAAACTGTGTAGTTTGAGCAGCATTGTTTGTGCAACATGTGGTCGAGTATTGTCTTGCAAGAGGATTGGCCTGTCTCTATTGACCAATCTGGGCTTTAATCGCAGGCATCCTCATCATTTCATCCAGTTGGCTGCAGTAGACATCCACTCTAATCCACTGACTAGGTTTCATGAAGCTGTAGTCAATAATAACAGCGCTAGACCACCAGACACCATCAGCTTTTTCTGATAAATATTCGGTTTTAGACTGTGTTTTAGCACTTCATCTTTATCTAACCATTGTGTCGAATGCTTGCTATTGTCAAAAAGAATCCATTTTTCACCACACGTAATAATATGGTATAGAAATGGTTCACCTTTGTGTTGTGACACCAAAGAAAGGCAAGCCTTGAGATGAAGTCTCTCCTGACGCTCGTTTAATTCATGCGGTACCCAACCATCCAGCTTCTTTACCTTGTCTATTTGTTTCAAATAGCCCAATACTGTTGGAATAGTAACATCAAACTTTGCTGCTAATTTACGCATAGGCTGGAATGGATTCACTTCCACTGCAGCTTTCAGCTCATTATCCACCTTGGTATCAGGTCGCCCATGTGGCTCATTTTTAAGATTAAAATCACCAGAACGTAACTTCTCAAACCACTGACATGCTGTGTGTTCATTAGCTACATCCTTCCCAAATGCTTCATTGATATTTCAAGCTGTCTGTGCTGCACTGGTTCCACCACAGAACTCGTATTCGAAAATAACTCAAATTTTTTATGTATCTATGGTTTCATAAAAATTGCCCAAAAAAAAATTTGACAGATAATCACATGCTAAACCATGCATTTGAAAGAATGAGGATGTACCTTCACAATAAAAATATGAAATGTCAAAGTGAAATCTCAGAGATATCAACTGCCAAACTTAGTACTTAAGGAAATTGGACATTTCATACTTAACCTCCAGTTCCGTCCACATTGCTGCAAAAGACATGATTTCATTCTTTCTTATGGCTGAGTAGTATTCCATGGTATATGTATACCATACTTTCTTTATCAAATCATATGATGAATAGAAAATTAGGATTAGATTTTTCTAACATTGTTAATGTACTTAAAATCACTTATCTTCACATAATGAGAAAGTCTTTTAAACTTTAGCTACTCTGAGCTGAACTTAATCATTCTTTTTTTTTTTTTTTTTTTTTTTTTTGAGACAGAGTCTCACTCTCTTGCCTGGGGCGAGTGCCGTGGCATCAGCCTAGCTCACAGCAACCTCAAACTCCTGGGCTCGAGCAATCCTACTGTCTCAGCCTCCCGAGTAGCTGGGACTACAGACATGTGCCACCATGCCCGGCTAATTTTTTTTTTCTATATATATTTTTAGCTATCCAATTAATTTCTTTCTATTTTTGGTAGAGACGGGGTCTCGCTCTTGCTCAGGCTGGTCTCGAACTCCTGAGCTCAGGACGATCCGCCCACCTCGGCCTCCCAGAGTGCTAGGATTACAGGCGTGAGCCACCGCGCCCGGCTGAACTTAATCATTCTTTAAAAATATGATCACCTCTTTTGCCTTAACCCCTTTTAAATTTGAAATTCCTATATTTAAAATTTCAATATTAAATTTGAAAGTCCTATTTTTCCTTCGCAACACAGTGAAAGGCCCAGCTCCATAAAGTTTAATCTTTATTAACAAAAATTTATCTTCACATTCTTCAATTTATATCATAGTTACTACCGTCCTAAACTCTCAATTTTGTATTTTCTATCTTCCCAGAAAGTCAAAAGACTCCACATCATTCTTTTTTATGAACCCCACACACGAAGCCCAGAACAATGCTGGGCACGGAGCAGGAATCTTAATGTACATGGCTCTATGACTTTAGGTCACATACATGAATTAGCCTGGTGGGAAAACAAAATTTGTGAGAATTATGACAACTAGTTTCTAAAACATTTCAAGGGTCTATAAGCATCTAAAATCTATGGTCATGCTATGAAAGTACTAGATAATTAGTCTCAATGAAATGTGTAAATTAATATAAATCTATCTGCAAATAGTTAATTCTAAAATCTACTTTTTAAAAATATTCTTAATGTTTTCCATTTTAAAAAATATTTTTTAAAAAAGTATTGAATTATGGAGAAACTATACAAATTCAGATGAGTAGAAATTCTTTCATTTTCATTTCATTTCAGATTGATGTATATGCTTTTTATAAAACAAAGTACCATAAACATTTTTCTTTACATTCAATTAAGTATCAACAGAGCAGAGATCAAAGATTTTCTATCTGTTTGGTGATAGATTCTAATACTTTGACTCTAAACAATCCCAGGAATTCCAGAGATCGGGGAACAGAGAGACAACATATGAAGACTATGGTCTTCCCTATTGTAGGGCCTGACAAGCAGCAATGTATCTATAACAAACCAAGCACTGTCATAGGGTGTGTCCCCAGGCTTGCATGTGGCTCATTCTTCTTTCTGGCCTAGATATATAAAAAGCAAATCAGATACTCAGAGCAAGATCATAGACCCTTGAAATATTTGGGGGTTCTGGATAATCCCAGTTAAAAGTTACAAAGCAGAGTTGCTGTCTTTGTTAAAGATCATTCTAAGAAATGAAAAAAGAATCATATAAACTACTGTCAATTCTGTATCAAAATCAATCCTAAATCCAGGATTTAGAAATAGATCCTAAATTTATAATAAATTCTAAATTTTAATTAGGATTTTAAATTTTAATTTAAATTAGAAATAAATCCTAAATTGTTCATGCTTTCAACAGCCACAACCACAGTCCAAGCCATTATTATCTTTTCACTGGTATAAATGCAACAATACCTTAACTGGTTTCCTTGCCTCCGTCTCTAGTTCCTTTTCCTCACTTCTTTTTTAAGTGTTTTTTAAAAGCATAAAACCAGATCATAAAACCAACTTGCTTAAAACTGTCCAGGGATTTCACCATTGCAACTAAATGAAATTTAAACTTTACCTCAGTTGATAAGACTGTATGTATACTGAGGACCTCACCTCCTATCATACTGGGCAACTTTTTAACCTTTAGACCTTCCAAGTCTTTTCCCAGGCTATGTACTAGCTGAATTCCTTCTACTTTCTACTTGGAATGTTCTTTGCCTGAGTCTTCATTAAGTTTTCCCTTTCTTATCACTCAGGTCTTAGCTCTAATTTACTTCCTCAGAGGCCTATCCTAACTGCCCTAGTGAAAATTACCCAATCAGCCACTACCGCCACTACTTGGACCCTATGGCACTATTTTATTTGCTCTGTAGCACTTAGTATTTTAAATTCTTTACTCGACCTGTGTTTTATCTAACGTCCCTCATCATCACATAAATGAGACAAGTAATTTGATCTTTCATAGCTCTATTTCTAACATCTAGCTAATAGGTATTACCCTAGGTCAGTGTCTGGAACACGGTAAGCACTTATTAATACTTTTAATCCAATGATTTATATTATACCATAACTACATAACAATAAACACTATTTTTTTTCATGTCCTTTCCTCCTTCCTATTTTCACTCCCTCTTTCCTCCTGAAATCTTCCAAGAAAAGTAACTTTTATTACCTTTTGCTATTAAATACAAACTGCTTCTCTCTTCCTGTTTCCTGTCTCAGCAAACAGCATCACCACTTGCGGCAGAAACCCACAGCTGTCCTCTAAAATTTGTTCTTCCTTTCTTCTATGACAGCTGCCCAGCTCCACTACGTTTGCCATCCTCGCTGCATTAGGTGTGGCCACATGAGTAATGCTCTCCAGTGGAACATAACCATATGTGATAAGTGTCATTTCTAGTCCTGGCTCATTATACTCCTCCCTCCTCTTTTTTCACTACTGACAATAGCCTTGGAAGACATGTGTAGAAGGTAGCAGATCTTCCAGCCTGGTTCCCTGAATGACTGTATGTATGGTTAAATATTCTTAATTGTACACTAAGGTAAGCAACAACCACTCGAGATTATTAAGTGAAAAAATATATATATAAACTTCTTATTCTTTAAGCCACTAAAATTCGAGGTTCTCTGTTACAAAAGTTTAGTCTATCCTAACTAATAAGCCATTCATCCAGTTAGTTAAGCAGAAACCATACAGTAGGGGTGGAGGCAGGGATAGATCTCATAACACATATTCGACCATCAAGTTCTAGCCATTCTACATCCTTATGATATAATTCATGTGTCTTTTCAAAACCTGTGCCCATTCCCTAGTTGTAGTTATAATCATCCTATCTAGATTGACTGCAACGGCTTTCTAATTGACTTACAAAGGTCAATCCACTTTCTAAAGTGCAAAGTGACAGTATAAAATAAATGTGAATGTGTTACCCCTTAAGTACACATTGCTGTCTTCTAGAGAATGTCTATACAAAGCCTATAAAATCCTTTGTTATTTGGTTCTTGCTCCAAGAACACACTGAACCTTCAGTTTCCTGAGAGGGCTGGGCAAATGCTCATTTTCCACAGCAAGGAGATAAAGCCAGGGAGAGAACAGAGCCAACAAGAAAACTTTAAAGAAGCTAGTGGTGCTTTAATTATGTTTCAAATATTTTTAATAAACCAGTCTTTAATAAACTTTTAAATAAACTACTTTTTAGTAAGCTCTTAAAAGTTAGCACTGATAAAAGACAATGAAAATGATGGTTTTATTAAGGACAAGGAAAACTCATGATGATTTATTCAAAAATTTTGCTAACTAGGTACTTTCCACCTATTATTTGATAAGAAACAAGCAAATGTTGAAAAGGTATGCAGACAGAGGGGCTTCAATCATAAAAGCAAGTTCCAACATAGGTGGAGTTAGAAGGGAACTTGGCCAATTTCAGGCATCACCCAATTCAACAGTTTATAGCATTATCAATAAAATATTCCATGTTATGATTAGACTGCTGTGTTTACAAATGTAAAGACAAAAGTAAGAGAGACAGAAACTATGTTTTCAAATGAGAAAATTTAAATCCCAGGAAAATTAAAGCACTGTTGTAATATGAAAATAGATCACTTAAAGGTTGGCAAACAAAAATACAGAAAGCCCCCAAATGAACACATGATCTAGATCACAAAGAAGCCAACCGATGTGGCACTACATTTATGATGCTTTTATTTTTCATGGATTAAAAACAAATTACATTCTTGAGGCTGTCTACCTATTTTTTTTTCACAAAAAGCAAACTCCTGAAAAATAAACAGTACTGAAAAACATATAGTCAGGTTCTTAGGTGTTACAGAATAAATTTATATACTTAAAAGATCTAAAAATATGATATGAACAACCCCAATTTATTTCTACAATTAAAGACAAATTCCAAGTAATAAACTCAATAACCTAACACACACACACACACACACACACACACACACACTCACTCACTCACTCACTCACTCCTCCTGCATTAAATTAGAAAAACAAAAGAGTAACTCCAACAAGCAGTTATTCTTGGATGGCAAAAAACTAAACTTTGTAAAGACCCAGAAATAATAATCTCAACATCGAATATTCAGAATTTCAATTTCTACTAAATACCTTCATCTGTAAATCTCGTTAACAGTTTCTGCAAAGAGGCAGACACTACTTCTTTGTCCACTAGGGAAGCAACACCTTATTTAAAGAAAAAAAAAAAAAAAAAAAAAACCACTTTTTTTAACTTTCTACCTTAGTATGGTTAACAAAATATTAAAATGTAAAGTCATCAGACTTATGAATAATAGAACTTACATGTGAAATCTCACATGATTTTAAATATTTGACGCTATCAAAATATTTTTCATTTACAGATTTCTCATTAGATATTTAAGGACCTTTCAAGAGGCTTAAAATAGAATGAAATTCAATATGATTAAGGTAGATTCAGAAATGGAAATATCACACGACTTGCTAACCTGCTGGAAGACAAAAATTATAGCATATCTCATTTGGCAAAAATAAATTATATTTGGAGGGAAAGAAGGCAGATACAGTAAAACTCAGCAGACCCTTTCCTATAAAACAACTTGAAAAATTGTCATCAGCCTAATGGTACCACTAAAGCAGACTTGAGAGGCCCCTAGAGCTCCCCACCTAGAAAATACTTCTAGGTAATCAAGGTTGGATTCAGAGTCTTACCAGGGAAGCACTCCAATATAATAAAAATAAACAGTCTTTCTGTCAAAAGACCTTTAATTCTACCACTTACTGGTTGTATGATCTTGAGAATGCCCTTAAATTTTCTCAATGTTTCTTTACCTTTAAAATGTGCCTAAGAATAAAGATACCTCTATCACCCATCTCAGAAGACTTTCTTTTATAAATTCTTTGAAAGGGAACTATAAATAATAAAAGGGCTACACACAAATGTTAATTAAGTTTGTTCCTTCTATTTCCTTTCTTTATGAACAACATATTTATTGAAACTCTGAGTTAGGCATTATGCTAAGTAAGCACTAGCAGACGGTTGAACCAAACAAACAAAAAACACATATGTAGCTGTTTAGAGCCTTAAAGTATGGTGGTATTATAGATATAAAATTATAATAATGCACTATAAATACTACATAGAATAACGAGTAATATTCTCTGAACACATAGAGGAAGATGCACTCAAGGATGCCTGAGGGATTTCAGGGAAGACTGCAAAAGAGGTAATGCCTGAACTGCACACTGAAGGAAAAAAACCAAATTTGTCAGACTGAGGTAATAGGAAGTATAATTCCATACAAAAGGAAACAGTTTATGTAGAGTCAGAGAAGCATTCAAGAGCACAGCATGTTCAGGGAACTACAAATAGTTAACAATGCTATTATCTAAGGGGGCTGGGGATAGCAGTGGATAAGAATGGCAGGAGAGAACATTAAGGAGAAAAACCAGAGGCAGGAAAACCAATAAAAATTCTATTTACACTGGTCTGTATGAGACATAATCTGTATGTAAGGGTTACTGTATACCTTTAACTAAAATAGGAAATAAAGTTAAAGGAGCAGACTTTTTCCTGGAGAATGGGATAGATGGGTTTTATAACAATGTTTAATTTAGGGTACCAGATCATCTAGGTGGAGATGTCCAGTAAACACACATGTTTAGAGATCAGAAGAAAGATCAAGGCTTGAAATTTAGATTTGTAAGCTCTCAACATTAAGGACATGGGTGAGATTCTCCCAACATGAGAAGGTGGTAATTCTTTACCCTAAAGTTGCCTTTCCCATACTCCATCAGGGCTGAGTACAATATAATCTTGATCTTACAGTTAACTCGGTGATCTAAATGAGATTTCCAGTCTTGAAACTTGTTCAGTCATGTTATTTATTGTTATTCATATGTTATTAGCAATCTTTTTATTAGCATGGTTCCAATCTTGTCCAGGGCCTCCCAGAAGATCCTCTATATTACCTGGAATCTCCAAAACTTCCTGCACTGACCTACATCAGGAGGGTCCTCCAGATTAGCAACACCTTCTTCCAGATCAGAATTAATCATGAATGCATTCAATGTTTTAGGTCATATAAAATTAAAGAAATAAAATATGGTACTCATCTCTAAAATGACTATAATTCTAGATCTAGTAACGAGACAGGACACAAATAATAATAACCGGAGTAGTGCAAGCAATTTTAATGCTGAATAATTTTATCTAGCCCTTAGGTAAGTAGCAAGAGGTACTGTCTTCCTCTGCCATTAATAGCTATAGCTTTGGGAATATTTAGTTTTGCTTTCAATGGCAATTTTCTGAAAAGCCACTAGATGGCGATACTGTCTTCAAAAAGGTGTCTGTTTTGGGAGGGTGGTATTAGCAAACTAGTCTCTTTATTGGATCATCATATTTGGTTATAGTTTTAAAAACTATTTTATTTTGATCACAGTGATTTTTAGAACCGTGATGATATGTTTTTGATATGCTATAAATAAAGATTTGGGAGATTTTAAATCCTTCATCTTAAAGTTAAGAATAATGAGCCCCAGAAAGACTGTGACTTGCCCAAGATTCCACAAATGGTAAAATGGCAATGCCAGATTAGAGCCAAAGTTTCCTGATTTAGGATTATGGGTTTTATGTTACAGTCACACACAAGAGAAAGACACTCTACCCTTTGGAAAAGCATTGGAGCAGTGACCTGGTAAAATAAAAATTCAGAAGACAGAAATATTGTGGCTGGTAGTCTCAAAGAAGGTTGTACTCAAAATAGATACTGAAAGATGAATGGGTAATGAAGAAATGGGGTTTAAAAAAAAAGTTCCACAGTTCCCAGTGCAGAATGAGATGAAGTATCAATACTGATGTTCAAAATGAGAAAATGATTTGAGTTTAAAGAAACCATTTGCCCCCTAATTTTAATCCAGTTGTTCTTCTACTATAACACACGTCGGATGAGATCCATATTGGTCACAGACCCCCACGTACTAGATGTAAGTCTTTACAGTTTTCCTCAAATTCAAAAAAAGTATATCCAAAATCAAATGAGTGAGAGAGATATGGTTGATGCTACTACAGTGACAAACTGCAATCTCCATTTTGAAACTAAAAACTTTAAATTATTGAACATTTCAGTTATTCTATCTACAGTAGCTAATTACTTAGGAAATACTTCAAAGGTGACTTAACACTTGCATGGGTAAGTATGTTATGTATGGTAAAGCCTTACCTTGCTTTCTGTTTATAATAGCAAAGTAGAAATATGAATGAAACATCACAGATATCTATTTCAAGAAATATCTAGAAAATTTGATACAATACAATAAATCTGCTAAAGGTAGATTTCTTTTTTTCCTTTTCTTTTTAATTTTTTTTTATTTCAGCATATTACGGGGCTACAAATGTTTAGGTTAGGTATACTGCCTTTGCCCGACCGAGTCAGAGCTTCACCCATGTCCATCCCCCAGATGGTGCGCCCCGCACCCATCAGGTGTGTATATACCTGTCCCCCACTCCCCCCCCATCTGCCCAATACCCGATGAATATTATTACTATATGTGCACTTAAGTGTTGATCAGTTAGTATCAATTTGATGGTGAGTTCATGTGGTGCTTGGTTTTCCATTCTTGTGATACTTCACTTAGTAGAATGGGTTCCAGCTCTATCCAGGATAATACAAGAAGTGCTAGATCACCATTGTTTTTTGAGGCTGAGTAGAATTTCATGGTATACATATATCACATTTTATTAATCTACTCACGTGTTGATGGGCACTTGGGTTGTTTCCACATCTTTGCAATTGTGGATTGTGCTGCTATAAACATTCGAGTGCAGATGTCTTTTTTATAGAATGTCTTTTTTTCCTTTGGGTGGATGCCCAGTAATGGGATTGCTGGATCAAACAGTAGTTCTACTTGTAGCTCTTTGAGGTATCTCCATATTGCTTTCCACAGAGGTTGTACTAGGTTTGCAGTCCCACCAGCAATATGAGTGTTCCTATCTCTCCACATCCACACCAACATTTATTGTTTTGGGACTTTTTGATAGAGGCCATTCTCACTGGAGATAAGTGGTATCTCATTGTGGTTTTGATTTGCATTTCCCTGATGATTAGAGATGTTGAGTGTTTTTTCATATGTTTGTTGGCCATTAGTCTATCTTCTTTTGAAGAGTTTCTGTTCACGTCTTTTGCCCACTTTTTGATAGGGTTGTTTGATTTTTTGTTGCTGATTTTCCTGAGTTCTATATAGATTCTACTTATCAGCCCTTTATCGGATGTGTAGCATGCAAATATTTTCTCCCATTCTGCAGGTTGTCTGTTTGCTCTTGTGATAGTTTCCTTGGCTGTGCAGAAGGCTTTTTAATTTGATCAGGTCCCATTTATTTATTTTTGTTGTGGCTGTGATTGCCTTTGGGGTCTTCTTCATAAATTCTTTGCCTAAGCCAATGTCTGTAAGAGTTTTTCCAACATTTTCTTCTAGAATTCTTATAGTTGCATGCCTTAGGTTTAATGCTAAAGGTAGATTTCTTTTATAATGAGTATATTATTAAGATTCACTGGAAAAAAAATATTTTTAAAGGTATCCCATTATGTTAATATTAAGCCTAATTCTCCAATGGATTTTAAAGAAATTAGAATTACTTTAATCTAAAAAAAGGAGAGGTTTTAAAGGAGCATATAAACCCCTTAAGGATATTTACTTATCAAACAAAATGACACACCAAGATTTTCTCTTATGAATTTAATTGAGCAGAAAAATTCAGTATACATTACCTCAGATACAAAGTTATGGGATTTAAGATTTCCTGCTTCTTGAAACTCAGTACTCCTGCATCAATCCAGCAGGGCAATGGGGACCATGGCCCAAGTGAATATGCCACACCCCTGGCACTCCACTGGAACCCAAAATTGCATTTTAAAATGAAAATCAATGGGAAAATGGAGTTTGATATACAAAATTTGGCTTTAGTCAGTTTTTCTATTCCAAATATACACAAATATCTGTATAGCAAGAATCTATTAGACGAAAATGATAATTAGCTGTTTTCCACCTCCACCGAAACCTAACAAGAACATGAAGAGATTTATATTCAAGTATGATAGACACATACTTGTATTAAGGATAATATAACTAAAGTGAAATCTCAATTAACCAGCTTAACAGATAGAACCCTTAATTAATCAGAATTTCTCCCAAAGAAATAGCCACAGAAATTTAGTCATTCAAAAAATATACTTCAAGTGAAGTTTTGAATTAAATACACATTCAGACCCAATTTTTTTTCAATTTCTACCAAGAGGCAATATTGTATCTGATGGAAAGAATGAAAAATTGGGAGCTGAAAACCTTGAACCCTTAGCTCTGACAACATTTTTTGACCTTTTTAAAGTCACTCAGCTGTTCACAGTAGCCAAGACATAAAATCAACCAACAGATAAATGGATAAAGAAAATATGGCATATATGAACAATGGAATACTATCAACAAAGAAATCCTGCCGTTTGTGACAACACAGATAAACCTGGAGGAATTAATGTTAAGTGAAATAAGCTAGACACAGAAAGACAAATACCATAAGATTTCACTTATATATGGAATCTAAAAAAGTTGAACTCATAGAAGTAGACAGTAGAGTTGGTTACCAGAGGCTGGGGGGTTAGGGGGTCAGGGCATGTCGGTCAAAGAATATAAAAGTTCAGTTAGACAGGAGGAATAAATTCGACAGGTCTATTGTACAGCATAGTGACGATAGTTACCAACAATATACTGTATTCTTTTAAATTGCCAAGAGACATTTTTAAGTGTTCTCACCACAAAAAAATATATCAGGTAATGCATATATTAAATAGCTCAATTTAGCCATTCCACAATATATACATATTTCAAAGCAAGCTGTACATGATAAATATATACAATTTTGTCAATTAAAAAAATAATAATAAATAAAGTCACTCAACCCTTTCTGGTCTCAGTTTTCTCAAATACAAAATGAGGGATATAGCTTTTAAGCTCGTGAACAGTTTTAAACTTTAAAAAAAGCCATATAACCCTTTCTTAAAATATTAATTGTAAATGAAGTAGGTAAAACAAATAAAACCACAGTAACTCTAGTGAAAGTAGGTATAGAAAACCGGAGCCCTGTCCAACACAACTCTGTCCACAACGTACTTTCTGAGGGGTTTCTACTGGATCCAAAACACACCACTTAAAAACGTCCACTCCAGAAAACACTAAACAATGAAAATAATTTTCAGAACAATATCACAAGATTAAAAATAGACTTTTCACTCTGAAAAATTCAAGTAAGAATTTTTGTCTATTTATTCAACTAACCAGACTCTGGCAAAGATTCACTGAAAGGAAACACCTGTTTCTAAGGATTCCAATCAACTATGTTTCACCATTAAATTATGGGGGGTAAGAAACAAAAAAACCTCTGGTGATGGGTACACCAAAAGCCCAGACTCCATCACTATACAATATATACATGTAATGGAATTCAACTTGTACCCCCTAAACCTGTAAAAAATAATAATGATGATAAAATTATGGTGATACTAAAGAAATGAAAGACTTTTCACAAAGAATTTTAAAATTTAAAATATATATAAATAAATCTGAAAATAAAGACAGGAAAGAAAAACAGGCTAAAATCACTAGAGATTTCTTAAATCCAATCAATTATGGAATATTTTATATAAAATCCACTATGATACAAAAATATTTTATTTTTAAATTCTGTATTAGTTCTAAGACAAGGCATATTTCACTACCAACAGGCACAAAGGAAGCCAAGTAGGATATTTACCCCCACCTTTAGCCAGAGAACTTCTACCTTTTCCTATCTTACACACTGAACTGCCTCATAATAAACAGTTTGTTTAAATAAAGGGTTTTAGGGAGTTGAAAAAAAAGACTGTAGATATAACTAAAAAAACCCTGAAGTTTAAAATAATAATTAAAACAAAGTTTATAAGTTTAAACAGGCAATTTACAAAGCATATACTAAGGTTTTTAACTCACATAAAAATTAAAAACATCTTACTGTCTGAATCTGCATTAGAAAATTAAGCATGAATTTTAAAAATTCATAAGTTCATTTCAGTCACATTGAAAGCTCCATGTTTTTTAAAAATCATATTTACTTGTGTTTAAAAATCAATTATTTTTAAATTGAGGTAAATACACAAAATTTTGTAATTAAAACAGTCAACATATTAAAATTTCACTGTTTTGTATATTTAACAATAAAAAGTAAATTTCCCTTAAACTATCAATAAGGTGTTCATAGCACAGCTTCTACAACTGGACTCTATAGTATTTATTTGAAAGTACTCTTACCTTTCTTCTGAGCTATACAATCGTGCAAGTCCGAAATCTGCAAGTTTTATCTGCCCTCTGGTGGAAATAGACAAAATGAAAAAAAGGCATTAATCTACTGTGAATTGATAATACACATTTACATTTTATCCCTAGCATTAATCAAAAATACGTTAAATAAACTTTAACTTTGCTCATACTGCAGTATGGTCAAGGTCATAGAGGGAAAGGCAAGTAGTAGATAAATTCACAAGATAAGGTAAACATTAGTACCTTGCTTTGGATAGTTTTAGTTGCTAATTATTATTATAGTAGTACTATTATTACTATTATAAGTACTACTATTATAATAGTTATACTAGAATAGCATTTCAGTGCTACTCACAGTTCCTATTTAGAAAAGTAAACTTCAATGAAAATAAACAGAATGATATAATTTCTATTACTTAGTAACAGAACAAATTACTTATTCAATTCAACACTATTCAAGAACTTAGTCACATCACTTTAAATTTATGTTCAATTTTCCAGTTCTCAGAGGGGCTAAGTGCAAAGAACACTTTCTGCTAATTAATATCAGGATCACACACACGTCATTTAAACTAACAAATAGTACCAGTTATAAGAGAATTACCACGGTTAAGGTTATGTTGTTACTGAAATATATAACACAAGCTTTAAATGTATGTGTGTATGTGTATATACACAGTTCAAAAAAAGTTCACTTTGCAGCTGTGAATTTTTTTTAAAAAATTCTAAAATCTATTCTTAACCTAAAGCTGAAATCATATTACTAAGTATTAGAAGATCCATTCACATCATTTGGAAGAATATCAAACAAAAAGTCAACAAGTATTATTTTATACACATTACAAATTATTGGAAGTTAATTTATTTAACACAACTTTAGAGGTAGCCCAAGCTGTAATATTGTCGATTATGTTAAAATGGTTGCATGACGTAAACTGAATTTTAAACCCTTTTAACAAAATCAAGGTATACGTTATAAATAACACTCATTTTATATATATCAAGCTCATATCCATACCTGTTATTTAGAAGGATATTTGAACACTTAATATCCCTATGCAAAAAGTTCTTCTTATGGCAATAATCCAGTCCTTCCATGAGCTGTCTCATAAATGATTTTATGTGATTTTCATTAAAATGAACCAAGCCTGATTCCAGTAGTCCCATCAGATCATGATCCATATATTCAAACACCAGATAAAATGCACCTAAGAATGAGAATAATTAATGCATTAAAGACGTATTCCTACAACAATTTTGTTAAGTTCAAAATCTTTAAGAATAAAATACTGGTGGGGAGGGGAAATCCTTGAAAAGAAGTGCTACTTTATTACTTTAATATTCATCTTTCTCTGAATTTAATATCAGTAAATATATCCCAATAAAAATTCTAAACCAGTTTTCCTCTCCTGAAGAAAACTACTAGGATTTAGAAAAAAGCAGCCCTATGATTTCCAAATTGCATAGTTTCTGGATATAATTAATGTTAAAATAAATTCTTAACTGTTTTAGATATCAAACAAATTGTCTCTTGGGCAGAAGCTAAATGAAACCAGTATAGCCCATCAAAAAAAATTTACTCAGATGGAGTTTAGGTGGCATCTCTTAAATCTTCAATAAAGATATAATTTAATTGTGTTTATACAGCTCCAGAGTATTTGAAATCAGAGTATTTAGAAAAAATATATAATTAGAAATTACAACTTTATGTTATATAGAGAAATATAAAATCAGGTAAAATTTAGCAATTCAAGAATGAAAAGCTAATAAAACTCATTATATCTGTGAAAAAGAAAAACTCTAACATCATGACAAAAAAGGTATCTGGGCCGGGCGCGGTGGCTCACGCCTGTAATTCTAGCACTCTGGGAGGCCGAAGAGGGTGGATCACTCAAGGTCAGCAGTTGGTGACCAGCCTGAGCAAGAGCAAGACTCCGTCTCTACTAAAAATAGAAAGAAATTATCTGGACAACTAAAAAAATATATATATATATAAAATTAGCTGGGCATGGTGGTGCATGCCTGTAGTCCCAGCTACTCGGGAGGCTGAGGCAAGAGGATTCCTTGAGCCCAGGAGTTTGAGGTTGTTGTGAGCTAGGCTGACGCCATGGCACTCTAGCCAGGGCAACAGAGCCAGACTCTGTCTCAAAAAAAAAAAAAAAAAAAATGTATCTGAACATAATTTACAATCAGTTCCTAATTTAAAACAGCAAAGAACTCTTAGTAGACTTGCAACAGGAGTCTTTCTTAGAGATTTATTATGGTACCTCTCTGAAACCAACAACCTATGACTACTTAATAGGAAAATGCCTGGGAATAATATACAAGACAAAAACATTCATTATTACTAACTCTGTTCTGGAAGTTAGTAAGTAAAATTTAAGCAAAGTATAAATATTGAAAGAGGCAAAAATAAAATTATTGGTAGATGAGATGACTATTTTTCTGGATAATCCAAAAGAATAAAGAGTAGCTGAAGTGTGGTGGTATATTCCTGTAGTCCCGAAGGCTGAGCCAGGGAGATGCCTTAAGCCCAGGAGTTCAAGGCTGCAGTAAACTAAGATCATGCCACTGCATTCTAGCCCCACGCAACAGAGTGAGATCCCATCTCAAAAAAAAAAAAAGGAAAGAAGTAGCTGAGTTAGAGAAAAATCAATATACAAAAAGCAAAAGACTTCATATATGCAGCAACAATTCATTAGAAATAAAATTTATATGATTCCACAATAAAAAAAAGCTACAAATAACTAGGAATAAACTTTAAAAAACAATTATACAAGCTTATTATGAAACACAAAGTTGTAAAATTCTGTATTTTAAAGCAATTTCAATAAAAGGACCAGTAGTTTGTTTTTTTTCTTTTGCTGGGTGGAAGAAGGGACTTAACTTGACAAAATAATTCTAAAATGTACCCTGAAGAAAAATAACCAGACTACCAGCCAAAGCATTTCTGAACATAAATACTTGCCCTGTTAGATATTAACATGACCTGTCATAAACAGAACAGTGGAAAATAATATACACCAGAAAACAAATCTCAAATATGTATTTAATAATTATAAAAGCAGCCACTTTATGTCAGTGAAGAAAAAATAGACAAAATGGTATTTATATAAATACATAACCCCATAGGGAAGCAAGCAGTTACAGAAAAGACAAAACTAATAAAAAGCAGACAGATTTCAATTCTCTAAATAGAAGCACTGCATAAGAAAACAGGATGAAATAGAGGTAACAGCAATAATTCATTAGAAATAAAATTTAAATTATTCCAGAATTTTAAAAACAACAAAAAAATTGAAAGCTGGGGAGATGTATTTGCAAAATAAAATAGATTAATATCCATAATATTAAAGGATCTTACAAATCAACACAAAAAAGACCAATTCCACAACAGAAAATGAGAAATAAAATGAACTGTCAATATGCAAAAGAATGCCTACGTCCAAAAAACACAAAAGAAACATGTAATCTCACTATTAATCAAAATATACAAATCAAAGCAAAATATACCACTTTTAACTAAGAGGAAATGATGTTGGAAGACAGTACACACTATTAACAAAAGTGTGAGGTAAATAAATACTGTAATTTATAGTGCCAATAGTAAATCAGTATAAATATTCAGAAAATATAATTTGGCTGTATGTATCAAACCTTTAAAAATTACATACCCTTTGACATAGCAATTGCTTTAAGCATAAGGAAACACAGATTGCAAAGATTTAGTTATATGCATGCTCACTAAAGCTATGTAACAATAAAACAAAAACATTAAACCCCTAAAAAGGTTATTATGGTATATCTTATACCATTCCATGCAACTTTGAAAAATGTTGTAGAGGTACAATTATTAATGTGAAAACGTACTGATCACATTGAGTAAAAGTAGATTATCAAATACATATCATCTATCTCTGCTGTTTATTTAACATTGTGTTGGTGGTATTATATAACACAGTAAGACAAGAGAAAGCATTTAGAATTGCATAGTCTAATACAGTTGCTACTAGCAATGTGTGGCAAGTCCAAAAATGCTATAAGAACAAAACACACTAGATTTTGAAGACTTAGTACAAAATAAAAGAATATAAAATATCTCATTAATTTGTTACAATTACATATTAAAATGATCTATTACCTATATTAGGTTAAAGAAAATATATTACTGAAATTAATTTCAGCTGTTTCTTTTTTAAATGAGGCTACCAGATTTTTTTTTTTTTTGAGACAGGGTCTCTCTTTGTTGCTCAGGCTAGCATGCAGTGGTGTCATCATACCTCACTGCAACCTCAAACTCATGGACTCAAGAAATCCTGGCTTAGCCTCCTGAGAAGCTAGGACTACGTGCACGCCTCCACGCCCAGCTAATTTTTAAATTGTTTTTTGCAGAGACAAAATCTTGCTATGTTGCCCAGGCCAGCCTCAAACTCCTGGCCTCAAGTGATGCTCCCACCTCAGCCTCCCAAAGTGCTGGGATTACAAGCATGAGCCACAGTGCCCAGCAGATTATTTTAAATTAAAACATAATGGCTCACATTCTATTTCTATTAAATAGCACTGGATTAGAGATATAAAAATTGAAATAAGACAGCTATAACTATCTCTACATGTAGATGATTATTTTTTATTCTCTGAAAAGTGAAAAACATTCAACAAAAATTATTACAAGAAGTAACAATTTAGAAAAGTAACAAAACAGAGTCATTAACTACCAGTTAAAAGACAAAATGTAAGACTCCCATTACAGTAATAGTTAATTAAATTTAAAAAGCATGTAAGAAATGCATAAAATCTCTCAGAGATAAACTATAAAACATTCTTACAAGACAAAAAATACACATGAACAAATGCACAGGAGGGCTTGACATGATAAAGATGTCAAATTTCCCTAAGTTAATTTATAAACATAGCCTAATTTTTCAAAATACTAGTTTTTTTCTATAACATAAATCCCACATAGAAAAATAACTAAGAAAGAACAGCAAGGTAAACACCTGAAAGAGAAAGGGGGTATAGGCACTAGCTGTACCAGATATTAAACCAGTATAAATTCCTATAATTAAAAAGTGTGGGGCTTCGTGCAGTGGCTCATGCCTGTAATCCTAGTGCTCTGGGAGGCCAAGGCAGGAGGATAGCCTAAGGTCAAGAGTTTGAGACCAGCCTGAGCAAGAGCGAGATCCCCACCTCTACAAAAAACAGAAAAATCAGCTGGGTGTGGTGGCATATGCCTGTGGTCCCAGCTACTCGGGGAGGCTGAGGCAAGAAGATCATTTGAGCCCAGAAGTTTGAGGTTGCAGTGAGCTATGAAGACACCACTGCACTCTAGTGGGAGTAACAGAGCAAGACCCTGTCCCCCCGCCCCTCCCAAAAAAAGGTATGCCACTGGTAAATAAACATGAAATAAAACAAAATCCAGAAATATGCCCAAGTACATAGAGAACTTCACAATAAAAATGGTGTATCAATTCAGCTGGGAAAAGATGGACTTTTTAATTAGTGGCACTGGGATAACTGAATAGCCAGATAGGAAAAGATAAAACTGATCTGTCCCCTCACAACATACACCAGCAAAAAAAGTAAATGAATCAGTTATCTAAATATAAAAAATAACATCCTAAAAGTGCTTTTTAAAAAAAATCACAGAATTCCTTAATAAACTAATAGTGGAAAAAAATTACTAGGAATCAGTATCAAGAAGCAATAAAAGGGGGAAAGACTTATAAATGTGACTATGTTAAAATAAAAATCTTTTATATGGCTAAAATTACAAGCAAAAGTAAAAGAATTTAGCAAACTGGAATAAAAATTATTTGCAACTTATATTGCAGAGTAATGATCAATACCCATTATAAAAACTCTCAGTTAAAAAAAAAAAAATCAACAGCCTCACAGAAAAGTGAGCACACACACACACAAAATTTAGTCCACCACAAAAAAAAAACAAACGACAAATAGTCTGAAATGAATGCAAAGTTGCTTAACCCTGCTCATAACAAAAATTTATTTTTCAAACTAAAACTTCACCAGGATACAAACAAAAATCCTAAGATAGGACTTCAGAGCCTCTTAGCAAAGCTGTAAGGAACACTCTCATACATTGCTAGTGGAAATATAAAAGTACAATCCCTGTGGAGGAGGATTTGGCAATATCCAGTTAAATCCAGATTCAGCATTTCCCTTTGACTTAACAATCCCAATTCCAGGAACCTATACCAAAGATTCACTGGCAAAAATACAAAATGATGTTTGCACAGGGCTATTGAGCACAGCATTATTGAAACAATGCAAATATCCATCAATGAGAAACCGGCTGAATAAACCATAATACGAAGTGCAATACCTTGCAGCCATAAAAAGGGATGAGAACAATCTCTACTGGTATGGAGTAAACTTCAGGATTTATGGTTAAATGAAAAGGACAAGGCACAGTACAGCACTTATACTACCTTTTATATAAAAAAGGGAAGGTGAATATGTAGAAAAGAGAGAGTGGAGGATGAAACAAACACACATAATAGTCACAGGTAAGGGAGAGAACAAGAAGAGGAATGGAATAAAGACTATTTTGAATATACCTGCTATATAGTTTTGAGTTTGAAGCTGTATAAATGTTTTACGTGATTAATTAAACTACACCAGTAAAGCAAAAAGGATAAAGAAATCAATCCCTAAAAACAACTGGAAACAAATGAATCTACATGTATATCAAGTTGGTTGCATAAACTGTCTACAATACAATATTCTGACTATATATCCCTACTGGGGTTTATTCTAAGGACAAAAATAATCACTAAGAAATCTTAGACTGTATTCGCTAGTCTTGGTAGTAATTAATATTAGCATTGTTATTGTGAAATTATTACATGCATATTGTAAGACAAACTGTGCTAATATTTTAGGAACTAAGATTTTTTAGTTTAAAAGAAAGACAAGTATAAGAGCGAAGAAGTATAAATCCTATACTTTTAAATTTAAATTGAAATCATCTATGGTAGCTGGTTCCCAGTGATCCTCATTATCTGGTACCCATGCCCTCCCACAGTGATTGAAGTATGGACTGCATGACCAAGAGAATACTGCAGAGTGATAATGTGACTTCCAAGACTAGGTTGTAAAGACAATGCAGCTTTCTCCCTTATTTTTTTTCGATCATTTGCCCCTGGGAGAAGCCAGCCACCAAGCTCATCAGAATATTTAAGCAACCTTGTGGAAAGGCCCAGAAGTGAAACCTCCCACCAAGAGAAGAACCACAACTGGCCAGCCATGTGAGGGAGCCACCTTGGAAGCAGATTCTCCAACCCCAGTCAAGCCTTCTAGTGACTACAGCCCCAGCCAACATGTTACTGCAATTTTATGAGATCCCAAAACCAAACTGCCAAACTAAGATACCTCCAAATTCCTGCCCACAGACACTGTAAGATATTAATAGCTCTAACCATCACCTTTGAAGTAAATGCAAATGTAAATAAGCTTTTAGTTCTAGTTACCATTTATAGAAAATATGAGAAATAGAATTAACCAATACCAAAAGAGAACATTTGGTCAAATTCAAAATGCAGTCTGTTTCTCAATAAATGAATGAAATGTTAGAAAGAGAAGCTGCTATAGATTACAAGAGACAGACATTAATTAGCCACGCACAATGTACAGGTCTTGTTTGCATCCAGATTCAAACAAAGGAGCTATAAAAACATTTTTGAGACAACTTGGTAAATGTGAATGTGGACCGTTACATGATATTATAAAACTGTTGCCAATTTTGTTAAGGTATAGGACTTCTTTTCTTTTTTAACATAACTACAATGTCATTATCTATTATAGAAAATCAAGTATTTATATTTACAATATAATGCCTGAGATTCACTTAAGAATAATCCAGAAAAAGTGGAGAGAAATAAATATGATTAGCAAAATGTGGTAACTATAAAGGCCAAAGATGAAGACACTGGGGTTCATTATATGATTCTCTCTGCTTTTAAATATGTTTGAATATTTCAGTAATAATGATTTTTTTAAATGTAAATATTTTAGAAGGCTTTGAAATTATCTCGAATTAAAAGATAAATCTTATGTTCCCATATTTTAAATTTGGTTTTTATTTTATTTTATTTATTTATTTATTTATTTTTTTGAGACAGAGTCTCACTCTGTTGCCCAGGCTAGAGTGCCGTGGTGTCAGCCTAGCTCACAGCAACCTCAAACTCCTGGGCTCAAGCGATCCTCCTGCCTCAGCCTCCCGAGTAGCTGGGACTACAGGCATGCGCCACCATGCCCGGCTAATTTTTTTTTATATATTTTTAGTTGTCCGATTAATTTCTTTCTATTTTTAGTAGAGACGGGGTCTCGCTCTTGCTCAGGCTGGTTTCGAACTCCTGAGCTCAAACAATCCGCCTGCCTCGGCCTCCCAGAGTGCTAGGATTACAGGCGTGAGCCACCTGGTTTTTATTTTTATCAAGGTTATATTTTTAAGTAGTTTAAGGCAATGTTTTTCAAACTGAAGGTCTTGCAATCAATTTAGTGGGTCATGATCTACACTTTTTTAAGTTTTTTGTATTGTGTGATATTTTTCCTATATTGTATTTAAACATTAATAAAATAATATGTAATATAATTTTTAAAATATAACATGCCAAGTAAAATTTTATTTTGTTAGGAAATTATATATACATATCCTTAGAAAAATGTCAAACATCAAAATTCTTAAAACAGTTACTTATCTCTGTGTGAGCAGATGGATAATTCTTTCTTTTTATGCTGCCATTTTCTAACTTTTCTATAAGAAATACAAATAATAATTTTTAAAAGTATTAGCTATTGTGCCCTAATATTCAAACTGATAGAGGAAAAAGCAAATAACCCAACTGAAAGCAACTGGCAATGTCACAAAAAAAGAATCCACAGAAGAAATTAAAATGGTAAATAAATATATGGAAGAGGCTCCATTATCTCACCAGTTTTCAGGAAAGTACTAATCAAAGCAATGATGAGATACCATTTTCACCAATCAGACTAATAACATACAATGACAGCCAAATGAAAGGAAACTCATACACTGCTACAATATTTGGGCAAAGTAATCTGACAATATTTATTAATTAAAAATACAAATATCCTTTGACTTAGCTATCCCACCTTTGGGAGTAAATCGAAGGAAATCACAGTACCAGTATGCAAATATACATGTCAAGAATATTTCTAACATTACTGTTTATAATGATAAAAAGCTGAGAAAACTTGAATGTCCATCAATAGACAAATGGTTTAATAAATTTAATATATTCATTCTGTAGTACAGTATGCAGCTAGAGAAATACTGTATTCTTTAATGAGAAAAGTAAAACACAGAGTGAAAAAATACAATTAGCACCCAGGATTTTTGGTTTCTGATCTGGAATGTAAGAAGTTAGAAGCTGCCATTACCATACTAATAATATAAGAAAAAAGTAGAACAAACTGAAAAGCAACATACCGGCAAGAGATGCAGAGAATCACAATTTACCAGAGCAGTAATCTCCATAAGAACCATTACCAGGGTAGGAAAGCCTAAACTGTAAACTGAGAAATTACTAGAGACTCGGTGTGAACAAGTTTGAATTAAAAATTCCAGGGGGATCCAGTTTTAGAAAAGCCCCCACATTTTTGTGAGTTTTTATCACCAGAAGCCTTACCAGATTATCGTAGTGAAGACCAGAGAAAAACTCCCTGCTTCCAGCAGGAGTAGGGAAAACACAGTCATGATACAATATGACCAGAGCATTCTGTCCTTCACATGGCCTGCCCTCAACAAAAACTATGAGAGCCTAAACAACTGGGGTTCTACCAGAGCCTCGCCAACCTGGGAGAAGGGAAATACCAAACTCCACACCCTCCAGCACTTCTATCTCACTTACCAGGGTGGGAAAAGCAAAACATCAGTAAGAAGTACTTGTAAAGATCACAGTCCAGGGACATTAGTTAACTAGAAGAATGAGAACAGGCCCGGTGGCTCACGCCTGCAATCCTAGCACTCTGGGAAGCCAAGGCAGGAGGATTGCTTCAGCTCAGGAATTCGAAACCAGCCTGAGCAAGAGTGAGACCCCATCTCTATTAAAAAATAGAAAGAAATTAGCTGGACAACTAAAAATGTATAGAAAAAATTAGTCGGGCATGGTGCCACATGCCTGTAGTCCCAGCTACTAGGGAGGCTGACGCAGAAGGATTGCTTGAGCCCAGGAGTTTGAGGTTGCTGTGAGCTAGGCTGACACCACAGCACTCTAGCTAGCCTGGGGAACAGAGCAAGACTCTGTCTCCCAAAAAAAAAAAAAAAAAAAACAAAAGAATGAGAACAAATCACAGAACACTTTCCCTCCCCTTAACTTCTTACCACTATATAAATATGGCTCCTGTGTAATAACTGCAGAATACAACTGAAAGAACTGCACATCTCAGACCTTATTTAAGAAGAAATTTCAGGGAAACCAAAAGACAACAGGAAAGACAAAAACAAGGACACCAGAGGAAATATTAGCCTCCGACCCTTACGGATACAGCGGACAGTGAATACAGCCTAATCCCTAGCCAAATAAACACAAAACCTTACACTAAGACCTATTTACCTCATTTCCTTCTATCCTATACATCATGTCCAGCTTTCAATGAAAAATTACAAGGCATGCCAGAACAGTCTGAAGAAACAAAGCAAGCATCAGAGTCAGACTTAGATATAGTAGAAATATTGGAATTATCAGACCAAGAATTTTTAAAACCTATGATTAATATGCTGAGGACTCTACTGAAAAAAGTGACAACATGCAAGAGCAGTCAGGTATTATAAGTAGAGAAATGGAAACTAAGAATGAATCAAAGGAAATGACCAAAATTAAAAACACTCTAACAGAAATAAAGAATGTCTTTGATAGGGTCATCAATATAGTAGACATGGCCAAGGAATCAGTGTGCTTGAAGGTATGTCAATAGGAACTCCCACAACTAAAATGCAAAGAGAAAAAAGAATGAAAAAGCAGAACAGAATATCCAAGAACTATAGGACAATTAAAAGAGGCTTAACATATGCATAACAGGAATAGGAGAGGAGAAAGAAAATAGCAAAAATATTTAAGTGATAATGACTGACAGTGATCCCAAATCAATGATAGACACCAAATCACAGATGCTTTCTTATATACCAATAATGAACAATTAGAACTTGAAATTTTAAAAATGTACATCTATTATATATGAGGAAAACTATAAAATTCTGAAAGAAATAAAAAAGATCCAAATAAATGGAGAGATATTCCACATACATGGATAGAGAGACTCAATATTGTCAAGATGTTAGTTCTTCCCAACTTGATGTATGGACTGAATGCAATCCCAATCAAAATCCCAGCAAGTTACTTTCTAGATATCAACAAAATGATTCTAAAGTTTATATGGATAGTGAAGACTCAGAATAGCAACACGATATTAAATGAGAAGAAAGTTAGAGGACTGACACTATTCAACTTCATGACTTACTATAAAGCTACAGTAATCAGCATAGTATGGTATTAGTGAAAAAATAGACAACTAGACTAATGGAAGAGAGTAAGAAAGCCCAGAAACAGAGCCATAAAAAAACAGTCAACTGATCTTTAACAAAGGAGCAAAGGCACTTTAATGGAGAAAGGACAGTCTTTTCAACAAATGCTGATAAAAACAATGGACACTGACAAGCACAGAAAAATGAATCCAGACATAAACTGTATACCTTTCACAAAAATCAACTCAAAATGGATCACAGACCTAAGTGTACACTGCAAAACTAGACTCCTACAAGACAACATAGGAGAAAATGTAGGCAACTGGGCTTGGCAATGACTTTTTAGGTAAGACACCACGAAAATCACAATATGCCAAAGAAGAAACTGGTAAGTTGGACAGTGTTAAATTCAAAACTGCCACTCTTCAGAAAACACTTAGGAAAATGAAAAGACAAGGCACAGGCAGAAAATCTTTAAGCATGTGAAAAAATGCTGAACATTATATTTCATTAAAGAACTGCAAATTAAAACAAGATACCACTATATACCACTATATACCTATATATGCAATTTTAGAATTACGAAAATCCAAAACAGCGACAACACCAAATGCTGAAAAGAATGTGGAGCAACAGGAACTCTAATTTATTGCTTGTGGGAATGCAAAATGACAGTCACTTGTGTAGAGGACATTTCGGGTCATATGTAGCCCGGAGCTGGGAATGTTTCCTTGTTGTTTTGTTCCGAGAATATGCCTGGGGGCTTGCACGCGAGCCAGGGTGCCCTGACCCTGCAAACAGGAGGGGCTAGAGAGCTTAGGACGCAAACATCGGCTCTCCGGAAACAAAACAACAAGGAATAGGGCGTGTCGAGCTGGGACGATGAGGGAACAAGGAAATTGGGTGGGACAGTTGCCAAACAGGCTGTGTTATAAATAAAGAGGCTGCAGCAGGAAGGCACTGCAGTCTTGTACCGTCTTTGTGTGTGTATGTCTCTTTGTCTCTGTGTTCATTCCTCGTCCCTAGGCGGGCCACGACACACTTAGAAGATACTTTGGCAGTTTCTTACAAAACTAAACATTCTCTTGCCAAATAATCCAACAATCCTTAGTATTTACCCAAAGGAGGTGAAACACTCTCACAAAAACCTGTGTATGAATGTTTATAGCCACTTTGTTCGTAATTGTCAAAATCTGGAAGTAATCAAAGTGTCCTTCAATAGGTGAATGGATAAACAAACTGTGGTACATCTAGACAATGGAAGACTATTTGTCAATTAAAAGAAATGAGCTTCAACCCAAAAAAAAGACATGGAAGAACCTCAACTGCTAAGAGAAAGAAGCCCATCTGAAAAGGCTACATACTGTATGACTGCAACTATTATTATATAACATTCTGGAAAAGGCAAACTATGGAGACTGTAAATAAAAAAAAAATCAGTCGTTGCCAGAATTGCAGGGGTGGGAAGGATGAACAGGTGAACATGCGATTTTTAAGGCAGAAAAACTATTGTGTGTGTTTCTGTGCTTGATCTTGCCTGACTGCCCCTCTTTCCCTCTCTCTCTCTCTCTCTCTCTCTCTCTCTCACACACACACACACACACACACACACACACACACACACAGATGTGTGCACACACCAATTTTCTCTATGTATATATAGTTGACTCTTGAACACTGCGAGGGTTAGGGTATAATCCACATATAACTTTTGGCTCCCCAAAAACTTAACTACTAATAGCCTACTGTTGACCACAGCCTCAACAATAACATAAACAGTCAATTAACACATAAACTAACATCTACATATATGTTGTGAATGTATGACATACCTAACTTTATCTTTTTTTAAGATTTCTAGGCTACATGGTTTTCTGTGAGTTTTTCCAAACTGTCACAAATCTAAAAAAATTTTCCAATACATTAAGAGGACCCACACAGTTCAAACCCATGTTGTTCAAGGGTCAACTATTTAAATACCATTTAAATACATTTTTCTATTATTTCTCTATTTTTTTTTAGCACAAAGGGTACATACTAGGCTGTTAACACTGGGCTAGGCAGAAAATGGCAACATAAAATGGGAAGTTAATTTTTCCCTTATAATAAACTCATTTTACTTTTATACTTCTTAGAGAGGAACTTTATTTTGAAAAGAGAAATATTAAGTAAATTATAGTTAAAGGTCTCGCATACAAGAGATTTTAAATTCAGTAAAAGCTGATCATGATAAACTCTAATCTCATAGGGGCAAAGCAAACAAGATGCAATGAGAACACCATCAGGGGAATAAATGATTGTTATTTGTAGTTCTGATCCCTCTTATCGATTAGACCAACTAGTCATCATTGTTCACTGTAATTAGGTTGAATCCTTAAATGTCTGCCCCACTAACAGGTCTGTAAAAACCCTAGTAAGAAGTCACCTCAAGCATCCAAGGCCCTGGGAATCACAATGAACCTGACTTCTACTTGGTAGAAACCCTCCCATCAACCCCAGAACAACCCTGTGCTGCTGGGACATTCTAAGACCAAAAGACTATTTCGAGCTGGAACTCTCTAATCCATACCTCTTGATTACTTGGAATGTTACTACTACAAGTGACAGAAAACCTAATGCACACTGATGTCAACAAGAAAAGATAATTTATCAATCTTCTAAACATTCTACTTTGGTTAAGGAATAAAACAGAACTTTCAAAAGCATATGGTAAGAGTCTAGTTTCCCTCCCTCCATTTCTCAGTGCCTGCTCTATTCTCAGAACCTATACTGTTTCAAGATGTTTGCTGCAAAAGCCCTTTCTTGCCCACCGGCTCACACTTTACAGGTGAGAGGACTTCACTCTACATATGAGATCTCAGCAAAAGTCTCAACCTCATAGACAGGAGAACTATAAGGCTCTAACTGGCCAATGTGAGTCATATGCCCCTAGGAATCGAGAGGGCTTCACAGCTAAATGGATTGAGAACAGACGAAAGGTGGATCCTCAAAAACAAAAGCCAAGGCTGTTATAGAAACTAGAATAATTTGGTGACCCCAAAACACGTTGAATACAGTATCTACCTCAAAGTAGGGCAATATCAAGTTATATTTTAGGATTACATTGTCCATTCAGAAGGCATTAGTCACATGTGGCTATTGAACACTTGAAATGTGGCTGGATCCAGCTGAGACAAGATGTGCTGTAAGTGTACAATACAAAACAGTTTTTGAAGATTTAGTAACAAAAAATGTAAAGTACCTCAAAAATTTTTGATATTTGGGATTAAATAACTATTAAAAATAATTTCACCTGTCTTTTTACTTTTTTAAAATGGGGTTTCAGGAAAATTTTAAATTTACATACATGGTTAGCATTATGTATCAGAAAGATACAGAATCACCTATCTGACCAGCTAACGGCTTTGAGAGAAATCAGATTAATTCATATATAACTTGAAATAGTTTGTTGTTTAAATAGTTAATGAACTATCTTGAAGCAAATATTTCAACTATCACTTTAAGTACCACAGTATTTTATCACTCAGATTATTTCCCAATTTTTTCCTAGTATTTTCATTTTAAAATGTAGGCTAGGAAGGAAATGTAAGACACAGCAAAGGTCTATGAAATTTAGTTAACCTCCCTTTGCCCTTCCAATACTATGTTTTGGCTGTCTCAAGCAAAAAAGAAATAACTGCTTTAAGTAAAAGGTCGCTGCAGGCAAAGTAAAGGAATGTCGTGGTCATTTATGGGGTATTAACCGTTTAGGAGGGAAGAGTAAGACAAACCAAATTATTTTTAAATAGATTTTTACATAGAATTTCTTTTTCTTTCAAATTTCAGTGGTGAGAAAAAAAATGATAGCTATTATTACTTCTGCTACTGAAATACTCTCCCCATGTGGTTAGCACTTAAGAGAGATGCCATTAGTGCTTTCCTTCCATTAACCATAGGTAAGGAAGAATAGGGGTGAGGGGGAAGCAATGAAAGATAGCCAGATAGGACCAAGAAGTGACCCTGACTGGCCTTTTCCACTACTACAGACAGAATCTAAACCTTGGCTTACTTTGGCAACAAAAAAAAATGCTTCACATAGAAAAATACCTAACAGGTATTACTCTAACAGCAGAACTGGTTTTAAAACCAAAAGAGAATAAAACACTTGTTTTTATTAATTTTCTTCTCAAAGTGTTTATATAAGGCAAGAAGGAGGAAAGTACATCAAGAAAATAAACAACAAATTCAATGGCACACTGTTTCAAATGAGATGAAACTAAATTTTTCACATATTACTGATTCCAAAATAGTATTTCATACACAACCAAAAGATTATGAAAAGCAAAGTAAAATCATAGCTAGCACAATTTATAAAAATGTGTTTTAAAATTCATCAGTAAGATTATTCCCAATGGGGGAAAACCCCATTTGAAGAAAAGGATACGAAAGACCAATCAAGTTTCAATTACCCACTCTAGAAATTATTTGTATTAACCTAGATCCTATTTGTTAAGACTAGGAAGTCAGCAAAAGTTAGAAGTAGATACAAGCAGATGGTGAATGTGGATCAAAAAACTACAACTCTACATTGACGAAACCTAATTTAAGTGATTTTTAAATGATGCATTTTATATAAAGTCTTTACATCAATTATTTTATAAAACTCTTTATATCAATTATTTTGGAATTTTAACTTTGTGGAACTATTCAACAAAACAATCAACAGAAGTCTACTGTTTATAAGGACAATGATAAATAAGAGTTGCCCATTATCAGGAGCCTGATAATGTAGCACTGAAGATAAATATGTAAATAAAATAACTGTAGTATTATAATGCTTTAATTGATAGGTTTAGAAATTCAGGGATATCCCAAAGGATGAAACCTGACTAGGGTATCAGGAAGAGATATTTAAGCTGAGATTTACAGCAGGACTAACAGCAAGCAGGCTCATGGGTGTGAGGGGCATGCTGAATTTGAGATATCATTGTGAACTACGAACATAGAGATACCTAGAAAATAGCTGTAGCTATCTATCTGCAGTTCAAATCTGGAAATATTTTTACATGGTAAAGGCATAGAGAAAATGATGATAAAAACCACAGTGCTATGAGAGTATTTCAGAAGGAAGACCACCACCGAGGACATACCCCCAGCGAACACCAACATTTAATGATAAGGCAAAGAGAGAGCCAGAGAGGAGGGCTATGAAGCAACACTGAGAGAGGGAGAAAGCAAGCCTGAAGACAGCTCTTTCAGAAAAGCCAGGAGATTTAAAAAGCAAGCCGACAAAATAAATGCCGCCCATGTCAAGTAAGAAAAAAACAGACAAATAGTTTTGGCAAGAGATTATTACTGTCCCTATCTCCATAAAGTAGTGAGAAAATCCAAAACAACGAGTGAACAACAAAGCAAGAAGTACAGACAGCAAGTACTGATTCCTCTTTCACGAAGTCTGGCAACGAAGACAAGGAACAAAACAGAGTAATAATCCATATGCAGACACAAATTAGAGACAGTTTTTTTGCTGTTTTAAGACAGGAGAGATCTGAGTACACTTAGTGCTTAAGGTAAGAAGCTAGTGCTAGCGGAGAGGGGAAGCAACCGAAAACATAGAAGAGAGAACATAAATCAAAATTTCTTAGGAACTTGAAGGAATCAGCTTCAAGTAGGAAGGGGAAACATTAGATCCCCTGAGACGAAAGAGTGAAATGGACACAGAGTGAAGTGAGCGTATGAAAAGTTAAAAGTTGAGAGTTAGTTCTTACAAGGTTAAGTGTGACTTTCTCTGCAAAAATGAAGCCATGTCTTCTATTTAGGAGAATGAGAATAGAAGCTGAATAGGAACCTTTAACTTACAGAATGGAAGAAGGAACTGATTAAAAACAAATGAAAGAATGGTCTATGGCCAGGCATGGTGGCTCATACCTGTAATCCTAGCACTCTGGGAGGCCGAGGCAGGAGGATCATTCGAGGTCAGGAGTTTGAGACCAACCTGAGCAAGAGTGAGACCCTGTCTCCACTATAAAAATAGAAATTAGCTGGACAACTAAAAATATTATAGAAAAAATTAGCCAGGCATGGTGGCCCATGCCTATAGTCCCGCTACTCGGTAGGCTGAGGCAGAAGCATCGCTTAAGCCCAGGAGTTTGAGGTTGCTGTGAGCTAGGCTGATGCCACAGTACTCTAGCCCAGGCAACAGAGCAAGACTCTGTCTCCTAAAAAAAAAAAGGCTGGTCTAGTCACCCTAAAGTCCCTGTTTTGCTAACCATAAATCTGAGGAGAAAATAACCCACATGGCTGTAATGATTTTTAATTAAAAACACCAATTCTTTTTCTTAGATTTGTTAAAAGTGTCTAATTAATTTTCATTAAAAGTATGTTGGTTCTTTTTTAGTGATGTTTTCATAATTTTTTGGCCTACCTTGAAGAGAATTGTCTAGATGTAAAATAGTCAAAATTACTTTTTCCAAAGACTAACACATGACCTAATTTTGGGAATTTCAGATTAATTTGTAACTTTTTAATATGTTTAAAGTAACTTTATCTTTTAAAGTTACCTTGTTTTTTTAAAACTTTACCTACAACTTAATTCACCTATAACCATATCATCACCATCTTAAAAGTATACTTTTTATATTTAAGCAACGTTTCTTTAGCTTAATTATGAGCTAATTATGAGCTAATTTATTGTTCCATAAAATTGCCATCATTTACTATAGTATCTGCTGTAACAGTTGGAGGTATAGTGAGAAGTACATACCCAAGTGCAACCTCAATTACAATCTGAAACAAATGTAATCACTACTGACATTTTAGGGGCAGCATGCCAGTCCAGGCTTTCTTATGCAACGAAATATATTGGGGGAACAGCAGAATGGGAGGGGAGAGCCATAAGATGAAGAATAAAGGTGTATGGAACTACCAAAAAAGGAATCTTGTTTGGTAAAGTGGCTGCTGCCAAAATAACATGAGGTAATAAAAGAATGTGAACTCATGCAAACTGAAACTTCATTGGTTATATTAAATTTAGAACATAATGTAAAATTCCAATTCAGTTTCAGAAAACTCATTTTAAGCCAGAGACAAATAACAAAATAGCTTTACAAAAATGCAAAACTCACTCAGTTCCTATACCCAAATCTCTGTAAAAATGGACAAATCTTATGTGTATAATGTTTGTTAGAAAAATCCCATTATAAACTAAAATGATCATGAATATCCCCAAATTGAAAGTTTGGTGCCTGAAAAATCCAAGAGTGGCATGAACTTGAACTCTAACTTTTTGTTATTGTAAACAATACAATGAAGAACATTCTTGTAGCTATATCTATACAAAGTCATGATTACTTCTTTATGTTTCCAAAACAGAACTGGACAATTTTAAGGACACACTGTATTTTAAGAAGTAACAATTATTATTATAACAGCAACATAAAATAGCTACCATTTAGCATGGGTCGGGTTCTATATTAACTCCTTAAATACTCTCTAGAAGTTTTAACAATTTTTACTAACCAGCATTATATTAATATACTTGTCAATGATTCCATACCCTGATTGTTTAAAAATCTTGTCCCTTCCCAAATTAACATCCATGTAATTCCAGTCAAATCTCCATCAGCATGTTCTCAGACCTCACATCCATGAAAATAAGCAAGATCTTTTTTTAAGGGGGAAAAGAAATTTCAGTTTCTATCAGAAATGGAAATATGCTACAAGGCCGGATGCAGTGGCTTACACTTGTAACCCCAGCACTTTGGGAGACTGAGGCAGGCTTGAGCCCAGGAGTTCAACTGAGGCTGCAGTGAGCTATGATAGTGCCACTCCATTCCAGCATGGGTGACAGAGTGAGACACTGACTCTAAAACAAACAAAAAAATGCTATAAAGCTGCAATATGGTATACGTAGTAGCAGGACACACAAAAGGATCAATGAAACAGGAGAACCCAGAACATGTGGGAACTTTATAGAAGATAAAGAACAGTATAAGAAAGATTAAAGTATCTGAATAGTTTTAAAAACCCTAACAGAAGTAGCAAAAAATACAGGAAAGGATTCTTATAATTTTCCAGAGGATTCAGCCTTCCTAAGCATGAGACAAATCACCTCCCACTCAAAAAGTCTCCAAACAGATAGACATGACTGCAGAAAAGATTTAGAATAACACAACAAAGAACATAAAAAAACAAAGTCAAGGCTAAGCAACAGAAATGGGAAAAATTATTTGACACATGAAACACAAAATATTAGTATTTGTATTTTACTAAATCTCTCCAATCAGTAAGTAAATATCAAAGGAACAGGCAACTCACAGAAGAAACAGCAAAATATGAAAAAAGTTTGACAATAGAAAATAAGTATTAATTTCTCTTATCAGATGGCAAAAACATAAAATCAAAAATATAATGTGTTTCAGTAAACTAGGTACTCACAAAATTTTTATTAGAATGTCAACTGGAATAAGTTTCCTTATAAGTTAATTTGACTATAACTATTAACATACAAAAGAGCTACATCATTTAACTGAGCAATTCCACTTTCAGGAATGTATCATACTAAAGTCCCAAACAAATACACATAGACTTACATTTAATGATGTTTGGTAAAGCAATAACCTAAATACTTATCTATGGGGGCAAGCTTAATAAAATTAAATACATCCAAATTACAGAAGTAAAGAATACTATTTTTTTTTTAAAAAATGGCTATATAATAGCACACAAAGATATCTATTTTTCAGAATATTGCATGTTATATCCTCAATTTTGTAAAATTAATAAACAAAATAATGTGTACAGTTGTTTTACAAAAAAAAATGTCTGGAAAGAAACTGAAAAAGGGGGGAGACTCTAGTATCTCTTTACTGCTGGCCATGGCATTCACATCTGCTACATATGCATACCCTCTTTCTACTCATTTATGCTTTTTATTTCTCTATTTCCAGTGTTTTTGTTTTTGTTTTTTAAGAGAAGCAGTAAAGGGGATTGGGAGAAAGCAAGTTTTGTATCTAATGTTTTAATTAAACCAAATGTTTTAGTTTTGTAATTCAGAAAAAATCAAGAAAGGTTCTTTTAAAAACACTACCAGTTTTGAAAGGTAAAAAATATACCCCATTTAAATTACATTTATTTTATTATAGTGAAGCTGAATATTTTTTCTTACACTTACTGGAAAATTGTTTTTCTTATTCCGTGTTTATGTCCTTTTATAGAAAATCTTTTATGAGCTATAAAAGAGAACTGTGCCTATGTGTTTAAAAGAACAGTTATGACACAATTCATGCTTTTTTTCAGCATCAGATGACATACTCTTAAAAATCCAACATCTGCCACAATACCTCCCAAACTCTAACACCTGACTTTCAACAAAATTTTAAGCACAACTAAAAGAAATGAGAAAAAAGTCTTATATGGTAATTGCATAATGGGTCAACTACTCCATAAAAAGTCTCTCCTATAACATGGCATAGTAAGAGTGATATCCTAGTATATACAGGTTGACTCTAATGGTAACCATAAAGAAAGAATGGTTAACTATTACTGAGGTGAAAATACTTCACCTATTATCTCATTTAAGCCTCATAACATCCCAAAAAACACAATTATCTCTTTGTAACACAAGGCTCAGAGATTAAATAATTTACCCCATGCTCATACAACTACTAAGTGGCAATTCCCCAGCCTGACTGTCCTATCCTTCCTCTCACCATGAAGAAACAGCAGTTAATTATTAGCTTTCTCAGAGAGGGCTTACAAACTGTACAGCAATACAACAGGTAACTTTTAGTTTAATGTGCCCCTAATGGCACTCTGCCACTTCCATTCTTCACTGCCAGCATTCTTCCCTCTGCAGAACTCTCTTTTTGGTCACAGTAATCTCAATGTCACAGCATCTGCTCAGTAACTTCCCCTCTATTCTCCATTTCTAACCCACACCAAGCTTCAGCTATTTGCATCTCTCTTACTGTCTGTTACTGAGTTTCACTCTTCTTTCCTCCTTTGACTGCCTGTTTGAGTTTGACCGCAACCAAGCAACCAATGACTCACGTTTTTCTTGCAGGTGGGTTAACCAATCACTCATAGTCAGTCAGATATGACTGAAGTTCTTCACTTTCCTTGACAACTTTTACTTGTAATAATTAGATACTGCTAAGCTTTCAGAAAGTTTCGTCATCAAGGTATTGTCACTGAAGAAAGGAAGGAAGGAAGGGAGGCAGGGGGAAGAGAGAGGAGGAAGGGAGGCAGGCAGGTAAGAAAGCAAGAAAAGAAGGGAGGGAGGGAAGAAAGGAAGAAGGGGAGGGGAGGGAAGGGAAATAAAAGACAGAGAGAGAAGGAGGGGAAGGGGAGGGGAGGAAGAAAATGTTTCTTTTAACTTCTGGATCAACTCCATTCCTGATGTCTGATCTCCACGTAAGGAAATTTCACTAGAGGACTAAAAGTAAAATACTCATTCCTTCCAAAACAACTTCCTCTCTGCCCAACAATTATTCTATTAGTGATCTAATTCTGCCCTCACGATCAGTCTACCGCTAAGCTATAATAGCCAATTTTACTGCTGTGTGCTTACTATGTGCCATACTCTACGTGAGGTACTTCACATGCATTATTAATCACAACAAACCTATGAGTCAGGTATTATTACCCCCAGTTTCCAGATGAGAGA
>RJWJ010012617.1:0-41654 GCA_004363605.1 Indri indri | reverse complement strand
CACGCTCCACTCTCTATTGTCTGTCCGCGCTTTCCAGGTTTTGCATTCCAATCTCCCGTTGGCCTTATTCTTTTTCCAGATTTGTGTGTCCCCCGCTGAATCTCCACCAATTCACCTCGCTGTTTTTGCAGGAGAGAGATCCGGTCGTGTGTAGCAGACTGAGATCTACATCTCTTTCTCTGGAGGTAGGGAACCAGGAGGCTGCCTTAACTCCGCCATTTTTCTCCACCACCCTTCCATATTTTTTGATACCTCAAAACCCATCCCTGAGGTCACCTCTGACATCAACTGTGGCTTTGGTGGCCAGCTCCCTGCACACTAACAAAATTATATTCTAAGTTTCTGCCTGCCTTCTCCACTTCCCTCCCTCAGGACCTTTTGCAATTCCTGGAAAGTTGCTCAGCCCAAACACAGGGCAGTCTGAAAGTGCTAAGGTGGAGGACTTGGGAGGGGACATTAACTGCCGAGTGGAAACTCCCAGCCAAAAAGGAGAAAGATGAATGCACCAGTCTTTTTAATAGATAATCCTGAGGTGCATTCTACACAGTTCCTCAAAGGGCCCTCAGTGGAATTGAGTTCATTTGCCCACAGTGGTAACCAACTCATTAACCTACCCTTTATTGGGTTTCTTTCCATTCCTTTATCACTTTTCACTTCTGCTTCCTGAGATCATCGCCCAAATAAGCTAAGCCCTTGTCGCAGTCTTCTTTTAAGGGAAACCAAATTAAGACAATCTTTTTTCCAAGTGGCAAAAATAGGAAAGGGTTACATATTGACATCTGGAAGGATATTCTTGGTTCCTTGAGACATACATCTAGTTCATATTATGTTTTCAATTGATTCTTTTCAATGTGCCATGCTTATTTTAAGGAGCTATAATCTGATGGTCTTTTAACCCTGCCATTTTGGCTAAATGTTATCACTGAGCTTCTGCTTTGGTCTTAAAGGCATCTCCACCTTGTAAAACAATAATTCTGCCAGTTGTCATTTATAAAGCAATTTTGGCAAGTATTATACAATATGTCTAAAAAGTATTCTATCCTTACACCTACCATATAGATGTTATTGTCCTCATTTTACAGATACAAAAAACCTGAAAACCAGAGAAGCTAAGTGATTTGCAGAAGGTCACATTCGTGGTGATCTGCAGAACCAGAACTGTAACTCACGTCTGTGTGACTCCATGGTTCAAGCTCCACTATTTGAACTCCTCATCTAACAATTGTTTATCCATTATGGTCACAATCCCTTCTGCTTGTACATTCAACTGGTAACCAATAATTTTCACTTGGAGATAACTTCATTTGTAAAATGGGGATAATGCTACTTTCCTCATAGTGCAGTCAGAATTATTAAGTGCATTAATATTTGTGAGCATAAAGCTTGCCTAAGAGTCTATATAAAATGTTTACTATATTATCTTTATTAGTATTCTTATTATTGCTGGAATTACATAGGGCCCATGCCCTTTTTCTTGAGTCCTTGGTTAGATCATCTCTAACCTCTAGTAGATGAGGAAAAAGTGATAGTACATAGGAAACTGCATGGGGATTATTTTAGGAGCTAAGGCTAGAAGTGCTGTGTATCAGTTCTGACCATTCCACTGACTAGTATGAAGTCACATGGACCCACCTTACTGCAAGGGAAATTGGTAAATATAGTCTGTGTGCCCAGGAGGAACAGGAAGTGAAGTGAATACATAGCAATACCTGACATGTTATTTTCTTTATTTCTCTGATTAGTGATATTGAACATCTTTTCATATAACCATTGGTCATTTCTATATCTTCTTTTGAGAAATATCTATTTCTCAAACCCATTTTAAAATCAGATTATATTCTTGCTATTGAGTTATTTGAGTTTCTTACGTAGTTTGAATATTAACCCTTTATTAGATGTATGGCTTACAAGTATTTTCTCTTATTCTGCAGGTTGTCATTTTATTCTGCTGATTGTTTCCTTTGCTATGCAGAAGCTTTTTAACTTAATGTAATTTTCTTTGTCTATTTTTGTTTTTGTTGCTTGTACTTTTGGGGCCATACCAAAAAAGTTATTGCCCAGACCAATGTTAAGAACCATTTTCTCTGTTTTCCTTTAGTAGCTTTATAGTTTCAGTTTTTACTTTTAACTCTTTAATCCATTTTGAGTTAATTTTTGTATATGGTGTGAGATAGAAGTTCAATTTTATTCTTCTGCATGTGATGTCCTGTTTTCCTAAAATCATGTATTGAAGAGATTGTCCTTTTCACATTGTGTGTTCTTGACATGGTCATTGAAAATCAATTTACTATAAATGAGTGGATTTATTTCTAGGCTGTCTATTTTATTCCATTCATCTATTTGTCTGTTTTTCTACTATTAGCATACTGTTTTGATTAGTATAGCTTTGTAGTATAAGTTGAAGTCAGGTAGTGTGATGCCTTCAGCTTTATTTGTTTTGCTGAAGATTGTGTTGGCTATTCAGAGTCTGTTGTGGTTTAATATGAGTTTTAGGACTATTTTTTCTATATGTGTGAAAAATGCCATTGGAATTTTGATATTACATCAGAAGGAAGTACAATAGGTGAAATTGTTCCTGTGGGCATTACTGCACATGAACTGTAGGCATTACTCATATGCATGTGCCCACTGCTATTATGCAGACCTATAACCAACAGCAACTGTTGTCTAAAGGAATTTTTCACTATGTTCCTTAGACTCCAAATATTATAAAGAATAATACATTAGCTGTTACTCTGTTACTCCTTAACACCAAAGTGCTCTTCAGAGATATCTCTAGGTAGTGAAGACATGGTCATAATTTCAAAAATATTTCTCTTAACAATCTCTTCTCCTTCTGAAGAGATTGTTTCTAGTAAATTCTTTTAGAAAAAAAGGAATAAAATTTTGGTACATTGAATTTTCTGGCTCTAGGAATGACTGGTTATGTGGCTGCCACTGTAATTTAACTTGTCAGTTTTGGTTTTACTACTTAAAACATATAAAGAAAACAAAAAATGATTTTCCATTTTGCATTTTAATAGTTGGCCATAATCCAGGTACTCCTAAACATTACTTGAAAGGATAATATTTATAAATGAGTATATGCTTCAGTTATTTATTGTATAAATAGATCCAATTTCGGCCATTTTTTAAAAGGAAACATTGTACTAAGATTGTGACTTTACCTACAGTGTACTATTTAGAAACAGGTTTAAGTATTCAGTTCTAAGTAGATTTTGTTCAAAACAGTTAACACTTCTTCCCAAATTCAGAAAATTTCCTCCACATACTCCATTTCTTTCACTATCTCACAAGAAACATTGATTTTAGCTGTTCTGTTTCAATAAATATCAATAATTGAGATTTTCTTAGCTTAAAAAAGTCTATATCAATTCGAAAAATAAGACTTTGATTGCATTGCTGAGGAACTCTAGATAAGGTTATTTGCTTTGTACTGTTTCTTTCCATTATTAGATTCCTTAAGCAAACAAAGATCTGTAGGATAAAAACAAAAGTAATGTTAACATTTCCCTAGATGTCATCATGAAAATGTCTCAAAACTTATATCAGTTTTATATCTTCAACAAAAAAGTCATTTGCAAGTAATCATCAACATAGTCAATGATAGCCAAATATTTATCGGGTCTGACCAAGACACATTCTTCTATGATATAACTGGAACTTAAACCATAGCAAATTCTGAATTCTCAAACCAAGTAAAAGATTTTTCATATGTAAAGAAATTTTATTAGAATAAAGTTATGTAATTACGTATTAGCAGGTATTTAAGATCAGTGCTGCATTAGTCTATTTTGTATAACATCAGACTGTTAGGAGCCAGAAAGAGAAAATATACATAAAAATCTTTGAAAATATGAACTAAGGTACATATATTAAAAATAGTAAGTGGGATAATTTTCAATAGCACTAGAGCTCTGTTGTTTATCACCTCGGAAAATCTGACCTATTATTTCTTCCCTTCTGAACATCCCATCAGCTCATGAGAGTTGATAGTCCCTCTTTACTACACTCTTTACTCTTTTTCATTCTATAGGGAAACATTAGAACAAAAAAGTACATTGTCCCACCCCCACTAAAATATGAGCTGTTTTCAGTTGAATGCAAATTATTTTAAGAATTATCATCAATTAAAAATAATTTATGAAGACTTTTTGTAAAAATACAATGTCAAAAAGTAAAGATTAGAGAATTGATAGTTTTAAAAGACACTTGGATGAATAAATGTGTTGATGAACAAAGAAAATAATAGAGAAAGAAGGGTTATCACAGAGATTAGAAGAAAATAAAACCAAAATTTCTTCTTCCCTAATTGAATTGGTGCATATTATTGGCATATTAACTGTGTTTCTGAGACCAGGAAAGGCACACTGCTCAAGACTAGAGGTCAACTACATAGCTGACAAAATCCTAGAAGATAGTAAGCAATCCCTGATCAAAAATATAGTGATAGAGTTGTAAAATTTATAATCTGAATTTTCCAAGCCAACAGTAAAAAGATAGGAATAATATTATGCCTGAAAATAGTTCAGTAACTTCAATATAACACCTGGTGGAGTGTGTAGCATTTATAAAACACTGTGCCAGACACTAGGTGGGGGTGACAAAGATGAATAACATATGAACTTGAAATCTAGTCAAAAATCTTCTAGCCTAGCAAATCTAGGAATTCACATTCTAGAAGTCATAATAAATTCTGGCAAATGACACATTCCCTTGCCTGCTAACATTTATATTCAAAATACTCAAATAAATATTAATGAAAATATTTATAAAAACGTGAAAGTTTTGTCTGCAGATCACACTTGGAAAGAAAGCTCTGTAACTTTATAATTTATCTCCAGACTGGGTCTAGGAGACGGCATCCAGATCTTCTTTAGGTTAATTTTCTATAGGGCAGTGGAATGTGCCATGATTAGGTTGGCTCTGTACTGGTCTCAGTCCTTAGAAAATATAACTTATCCTCAGACAACAGTGAAAGAGCCATCTACATACTTTACATAATGATTGTAATGCCTAAGAAAAATGTTGAATTCGCTGAAGAGAAATTAGCAAAAATAACAAAATTTATGCCATTAAAGAGTTGCTACTGGATTCATTATGGAGAAATACCATGGGATTAAAAAATAAATCCAAAACGTAATTCAACTTTTGTTGTTCAGGGTTCCCTACACCTAAGCATTACAGCACGTGGTATAATGACTTGCATTTTTTAAAAAAATAATCAGTCTGGAAGGCAAAGAGGAAGCCAAGGGAAGAAAACATCATTTATCATTTTGGGAATGTAAAAATAAAATTAAAAACCACTCTGGTTGCTCCTTCGCCTCTTTCCAGTCTGTTCTTCCTCAGTCTGTTCATCCTACAGATGCCCTGTAAATGTTGCTATTCCCATTTTTCTGTCTTCACACTTCTCTTCTTGTATGACATAGTCACTCTGTAGAATTTCATTTATTCTTCTGTTCTTTTAAAAAATAAAAATAAATTTAGTGTTTTTTCCCTCTTGAGTCCAAAAACAGGCTTATGAATAAAAGAAATGAAGCAAATACCACCTGTAGAGACTTAAATTCTTCCTGAAATTGATGTTTATTCATCATTTGTTTACTGATGGTTTTACTTAGTAAAACCAGCTCTGCTTCATGCCTGAGTTTTAGCCATTCATTAAAGTGCTTAACTAGATTTCCAATAGGTTACGTGAAAATCAGAATGTCCAAGATTGAATTGATATGTTTTGCCCCACTGCCCTACCAAAACACCCATCTAACCTACTTCTTCTGGATTCTTCAACTAAGCTAATCATATGGACATTTAAATAGTCATCTAACCTGAACATTTGTAGCCATCTTAACTTTTCCTTCAATTTTCTTGGATTTTACCTCTTAAACATTTCCTAGGTACATTTCTGCCTTCTATCCTCTTTGTCATTGCTACTACTTCGTTCAGGCTCTCATCTCATACCTCATGTCCTCACTCCTATCTTGCCTTCTTCTAATCCCTCCTGTATTGCAAGGAGGATGTATTTATTTCAAAGGATATAGTTTAAACTTCTTAACATGGCATTTGAAACCCTCTGTAACTTAGTTTTATGTCATATATGTATGTACATATGCTTCCATTTTCGATTGAAAGTTCTTGTAATGGTAAACTGCTGTGATCTTTCCTTCTTTATGCACCCACCCAGCCTTACAAAAACACTCAATATTTTATACTTTGATGCTTTATTATATTGTTTCCTCTTCCTTGGCAGCCCTACCTTCATCCTTCCCATAACTTTACTCTTCCTTCTTGGAGCTTTTACTCCTCCTTTAGAAATCAATTTGTGTTCATTTCCTCCAGCAAACCCTCCTTGGGCCTTTCCTGCTGGACTTGGTGTCTGGGGCCCTCTAGCAGTGAACTGATATATCTGTCTTCCTCACCATACTAGACACTCCTTGGCATTTGGGGTCATTCCTTTCTCACCAATCATTTTCCAGTGCTCCAGAGAATCTGGCAGATATTGATCAGTAAATGTTTGAACAGTGAGTGTTCAAAGGAGCATGAGTAGCAGTGACTGAGAAAAGAAGAAACACAACTCAATTATGTAATCCAAACCCTTAACTCCCTGCTCCACTATTTATATTCACTGTCTTAATAAGTGTGGCCTCTTACTTCTAGGTGGGTGATACTCAGTTTTGTAGATACGGCTTTGATGTTTCTCCAACAACTACTTGGATGTAGGGCATCTCCTTCTTGAATGTTGGACTTTTATCTTCCCTTTGCCATTTTCCATCTTGACTCTTTACTCCGATTTTTCCATGTTATCCTTTGTCCTTCCAGCAATCTAATCCACTATAAAATCTGATAAATTCTTTTTTTTTAGTTTTTTTAATGAAATTATTCTTTTCTTTTAAGTTATTCTGTCATAATTCCACTTTAAATCCTTATAGCCTTGTTCTTAAACAGTATTCTGCTATTAGATCTCCTTCTTTCCTTCTCCCCTTTTAAATACATCCTAGTTTGATCTGGATCTGATTTGGCTGCAATCTACTTCTCTTTCTTTCTTTTCTTTCCTTCCTTCCTTCCTTCTCCAATAAATAAACCTTTTCCCCTAGATAGGATAGTCTTTCACTAAACTGTCCAAAGCTGTCTTTCCTAAAGTGTCTTTTACTAAATAATGGATGTCATATAATTCATTTTTCTTCTCTCTCTGTCTCTTTCTCCTCCCTGTGTCTATCTCTGTCTTCTTTTATTCTTTCTTTAGCTGTCAAGAACTCACACTTGAATTTTACACACAACTGTAAAAATAAGTTGTGGGTAAATACTCAGTAATGATAACAAAGGTACCAAGTTCTTGGTTCTCTCCTGGGTTCAGTACCCCTTGGCACCCTGATCTACATAATAGTCATTCATGTTGTGCTACCTCTGTCTCTGCAATGATGCATTTAGCTCATCACAATACCTGCTAATTAAGAAAGGTCAATTTGTATTTCATTATACCTAGTCTAAGGAATCAGGTAGCTGAGTAGTAAAATAAAAGAAGACTGCCATTAAAGAAATTTAAAAATGTTAGAAAGTCATGTATAATGAAATAGTATCTTGGAAAACTGGCAATTCAGTATAACTTTTAATATTTTCCTGTATTGTAACTCATAATTATTCTAATTGTATTCTTTTCTGCATATTGATTAATATTTAATATTAGGGAAAAAAGTTTTGACCTTGCTTTTGGTGACTAATTTACTGTAAATCTTTTGGAAATGATTTAATGTCCACAAAGTTAAGATAATATTAATCCGGATAGCTTCACAAGAGAGAAAATTCATATTTCAAAGTATTAAAAACTCCTTGAAAAGCTTTAGTTAAATTCAAGACTAAGCCATAGGTTGAAAATAGATGTCCTCTCAGCCCAGTTGTTTCCTTTAGCTGATGCTTTCTCTGTGGTTACTCTATGGGAGAAGATTCCAAAGCTAGAAAGACTATTTGTTTTTTAATAGCTCATTGGCCAGACCACCAATTGCTTTAAGATGCTGTGGCTCTGAATACAAGTGCAGAGTATTAGATTAATGGCTTTTGCTTTGACCAGCAATAACAGAAGAGTTAGGGAATAAAAAGCAGGACCCCTGTTTTCTCCATGGCAGAATTCTTTATTCCCTGAACCACAGGAAGGATTAGTTTGAATAGTGGTGTGTAAAATGGATTCAGTCGTATAGATCTTATCACCTTTTATCACTCCAGTAAGTGAGGGTTCAATTTAATAAGACACGATATTAACTGTATTTGCTTTGTTTAGGACTTTTATATAGATTAGCAACCCTGCACTCTTTTTCTGGTTTTCTTTTTTCTTGGATGGATGATAGTGTGTTCAGCACAAAAAGAAGGTAATGGTGGTAGAGGTGGAGGAGATTTTGACGGTGCAGCTTTGATAAATATTCAGGATTTGGGACTCACAGGAAGACACTGTGTCACAAGTCCTTTGTTCTGAAATCTTGTGATCAGTATCCGTCAGGGAAGCCTCAGTGGTTTTTGGTTTCCGCCTAATGGAAAAAAAGCTAAAAGATCTCTCTTTGCATTCTGCTGCTAAGTTGTCTATCAGTCGATCTGCAGTTTCACAAAACAGAATCAAATGAACACAAAAGCAGTTTTCCTAGTCGGGATTCTAGGCCCCTATTCACAATGGCAACAACCACAACCACTCCCCTCCATATTCACGGTCTCTATCTCTGTTTAGTATTTAATTTCCTCACATTTATTGGGTGCCAGGCATTGAACTGGGTGTTGGAATAGGATGTAAGATGAATACAAAACCTGGCTCCTGCTCTTGTTTTCTCCACCTTAAAACTACAATTGTGTCACATAGAATGATTTGTTTATTTAGTAATCTGGATTAGAAACTAACCACACAGAATACACCTGGAGGCATAACTAAGTAAAACTAATAAATATAACAAATCATAGGATGCAGGATCATGTTACAGCGTAAGGTAGGTAGGTAGGATCTTGGGCAACACCTGGGCACTGAAGAATTATAGTGAAGATTCTGTCATGTGGATCCCCCCAGATGACTTTAGTTATTTTTATTTATTTATTTATGTTTTTGAGACAGGGTCTCGCTCTGTCACCTGGGCTAGAATGTGCTGGTGTCATCATAGCTCACTGCAACCTCAAACTCCTGGGCTCAAGTGATCCTCCTGCCTCAGCCTCCTGAGTAGCTGGGACTACATGCTCACCACAATGCCTGGCTAATTTTTCTATTTTTTGTAGAGACAGAATCTTATTCTTGTTTAGGCTGTTCTCAGGCTCCTGGCTTCAAGCAATCTTCCCTCCCTTGCCTCCCAAAGTGCTAGGAATACAGACGTGAGCCACCACGCTTGGCAACTTTAGTTCTTAGTGCTATTCAAAGTTAAAACACACACACGCGCACGCACACACACACACACACACGACACAGATGCACACACACATGCAGACACAGGCACACACAGAAACTGCTTTTCTCTTTAATAAGACATACACACACAAAAGATACCCAATGATTTGAAAGGCATCTGACTTCAATAATTAATAGTTTCAGAGGATCTTTTCTTGTCAATTTAAATTTAGATAAGCTGTGAATGTCAAAATTAAAACAAATGTAGCCTGTTTTATTCTTTTGTCTAGTAAAAATAATGACGAGAATTTGCAAAAATTATCCTTTTCTCCTAAAAGGATTTAAAGAATGTATTATACAAATATTTTCTTTTCTGCTCCTGTGTAAATTAGAGAACACACAAATATTACCATATTTATTTTAGAAATAGAGAAACTGAGGCATGGAACTCTGTAATGACTTCAAAAAGCCAGGAAACCAGGATTAGAAATGCTAATTTTAGATATAGAATCTGTACTGAGGTGTTGGAGCTCAGAATACACTACCCCAAAATATGACTATAGGAGACCAGATATGCCCCCCTAAAAATACTCTTCTTTGGCATATTTTGAGCTGGTTATGTTATCAAAACCACAAGGGGGTTTTTGCCTAGGGTTGCTTGCCGCATAAAGATCCAATTATTAAGACAATGAGGATTTCCAAGGAAGAAAGAAATTTTAATGCAAAAGATGTCTGTCAGGAGAATGGGAGAAATAGTATCAAATGCATCTCCCTGATCAACAGAGACCACGGGCTATTTAAAGAGGGCCATGCGCATCGGGATAGGTCCTAGGGGATGGTGATTCTTGGGACTAAAAGTCTTGTTCAGGGGCCTTTGGAATCTCAACTCCTTTGTCTTATAAAAATTCTGCCATAATGTATAGGGGTCATTAAAATTTGTTCATAGGGCCAGTTAAAACTCCCTTTCTAGTTCATTCCTCAATCTTGGAAAATAAAGATGTTGCTCTATCTGTCTGCTTCTTGCTGAAATGGGACATAGTTGGGTTAAGAGGAAAAATGAAAATGTTGAGCTCATAACTTAAACTTCTTAATACCCATTGTCGAGCTGCCACCCTCTCCCCACTAAGGTAGTAAAGTATATCCAAAGAAGTACCCACCCGCTCTGGAATCCCTCCTGGGAAATATTGGCCCAGTGTTCCCTAGATGGACTCTCCATCCAAGTTTCCCCTATATACTCCTCAAAATAGTTTTGAGGATCCAGTTTAGAAGAAACTTCCAACTAGTTATGGACTACTAATGAGGGGCTGAGTAAGAAAGAAGCATGGGACATCTGGGTACAGAGTTATCAATCAAACCCTGTAAGTAATTTGAGAAACAGATTTCTTTATGTCTGAAATGGTATGCAGGAGAGTGGTCAGGTACTGAACCAGGTTTAGGATGACAAAACTAGCAGCAGGGTAGGTTAGTGGAAGAGGCAATAAACTGAGAGATTTTAACTAATGAGTTGTCTTGCCAGGCAAATGAAAATCCCCAAATGATAAGCAAGACAGAAAGGGTATATATTTTCATTCCATTTATCCTTTTAGTGAAAGAGTAGACTTTAGGTCCTCCAGGGGCTCACAAGCCCACTGTTTTTCTGGCTTCTGAGTTGGTGGGGAGATTTCTGGTGCTATCACTTTGATATGGATGCGACGAATGCATGGTTTCAGTCCTGCTAGCTTGACCAATGTGTGTAGTCAGGGACGCTGCAAAAGGGTCAATCCACTGTGGCTTCAGTTGATCCTTGGGATGCTGGTTCTGCCAAGTCTTGAACAACACCTTATCTCCTGGCCTCAAGGAATGGAGTGGGTATATCGGTGGGAAACTGGAGCCTGTTGGAAGCAAACTCAGAGATATAAGTTAACATATAGAGATACAAGTTAGCATATTACTAAGCTGTTTTACATATGGTTGAGTCTGCATTTCTAGGGGCAAGGGATCATTAGGCAAGCCCTGATTAGGGACCCTCAGGCATGGTCTCCCATTTAAAATTTCACAGCGGCTATCTTCTGGGGGTCACTCAAATGCTGAACAGGGCAAGGGACAGTCCTTTATTCCGAGTTAAATTTTTTTCTTGGCAGATTTTAGGGAGAGTCTTTTTTAGAGTTCTAATCATCCACTCAGTTTTTCCCAAGGACTGGGGTCTCCATGATGAATGTAATTTCTAGTCAATCCCCAAATTCGTGATATCTCCTGAATAATCTTGGCAACAAAGGCATCTCTGTTATTGCTTTGGAGAATTTGAGGAAGTCCAAACCTGGGAATTGTTTCTTTTAAATTTAGTGACTTTAGAGGCCCTTTCAGTCCTAGTTAGGTAGGTGTCAACCCATCCTGAAAATGCATCAACAAAGTCCAATAGATATCAAAAGTTTCCAGGAACTTGTGGCATCATGGTACAATCTACTTGCCAATCCTCTCCAGCGTAGGTTCCTCTCCATTGGGTCCCTTCCCTAAGGGGAGGCTGCGAACTGCCCTAAGGTTTTAGATTGTTTCTCAGGTTTTAGAATGGGGCAACTCTGGATTACAGCTTGAATAGTCCTCTGTGGGTTGGGCCCAGCAAGATAATGTACCCATTGTAAGGTGGCATCTCACCCAAAATGGGTGCTCTGGAAATTGATGAATTTGTTCAAGTACAGGTCTTATGAGGGCCCCAGGAGGATGGATTTTCCCTTCTTCATTTATAAGCCATTTTTTGGTCATTATTTTTAGCAAATCCCCATTCTTTTGCCTTTTCCAAATTTTAGAATATTTGGAGTCATGGTTATCATTATCCAATTGTAGGGAGGGGATTAAGGCCAGTTGGTTGCACAATTGCTGGCCTGCTCTTTCAGCTAGCAAGTCTGTCATGGTGTTTCCTTTACTAATATGAGTGTCTGTCCTCTGATGTCCCTGGCAGTGCATAATGACTCCCTGGGTACCAAAATGGCTTTTAATAATAACTCAGGAATTTGCTGTCCATATTTAATTTCCATATTTCCAGAGGTAAGGTACACTTGCTCCTTGCAAATAGCTCCATGAGCATGTACTACCAGAAAGGCATACTTAGAATTAGTCTAAATATTGATATGCTTATTTTTCCCATGGCATTGGGCTCTAGCTAGAGTAATTAATTCAGCTATATGAGCAGAAGTCCTAGGGGGTAGGGCTTGTGCCTCAATTACCTGTTGGCCAGTAAACACAGCATACTGCAATGTCCTCATTTCATAAAGCTGCTTCCATCTGTAAGAGCTCCTCATCTGGGTCTGGCAGGGGCTTATCAGTCAAATATGGCAACTAGAATATACTTGGTTAAAGATCTGAATACAGTCTTTGGGGAACAAGAGTCCATAGGCAACAAGGTGGCTGGATTTAAGGTGGACACTGCCTTCAAAGTTACATTAGGATTATCTAACAAAGTAACCTGGTATTAACTCAACTGGCCTGTGGTCAACCAAAAGCCTCCCTTTTGTTCCAGTAGGGGTAATGCATAATGCTTGGTGTGAACAGTCACTGTTGCCCGAGGGTAAACATTTCAGCTTCCTGAGAAATATCACAAGTAGCAGCCACTTCTCTAAAATAAGTGGGCCATCCTTTTGGTATCACATCCAATTGCCTAGAGAAGTAGGCTGCAGGTCTCTTATGGCCCCCAAAGTTTGTGCCAATACCCCAAGTCCAATTCCTTCCCTTTCTCGAATGAGCAAAACAAAAGACTTATGTAAGTCCAGGAGGCCCAAAGTGGGGGCAGTTGTTAATTTTTCTTTAATAGTTAAGAAAGCCTTGTGACACTCCCCTGTCAAGTAAGGGGGGTCCTTTTCTTTTCCTTTAAAGCTTCAGAGAGGGGTTTTGTTAATAGCCCAAAGTTAGGGCAAAACCCAGCCACACCCAAAAAGCCGTTTAAGTGTATGAGAGTAGTAGGGACTGCTACTCATTTCACAGACTCTCTCTGGTCTGAGAGAAGGTTCTGGTTCCCTGAGACAATTCAAACCCCAAGTATTTGACAGTGGGAAATGAAATCTGAGGTTTTTTCTGGGATGCTTTATATCCTTTGTCAGCCAGGAAATTTAATACAATTACGGCATATTGCCTTGATTCAGCTTCAGTCTGTCTGGCTATCAGGATATCATCTACATATTGCAAAATCATTGCCTTGTCTAAAACTGTTTCCCTTCAATCTCTGGCCATAATCTTTCCTGTTGGGAGTTTTTAAATCCCTAAGGGAGGACAGTCCAACAATACTGGCATTTGGCTCTGGATTTTAAGTCTTCCCATTCAAAAGCAAATAGTTCTCGGGGTTGCTTGCCCCACAAAGATAATCACAATAATCATTGAGACAACAAGGATTGCTAGAAACAACAACAACAACAACAAAGATTTTAATGTGAAAGACGTCTGTCAGGAGAACAGGAGACATAGTCTCAAATCCATCTCCCAGACCAACAAAGATCATGGGCTTTTTAAGGAGGGGCCACATGCGCTGGGGCAGATCATGGGGAATGGTGATTCTTGGCATCAGGAATTGCTCGGGGTCCACTGGATCTCAATTCCTTTGTCTTGTAAAAATTCTGCCATTTCTGGGAAACAACTCAAAAAGTTCAAGTAGTCAGTTAAGGGAGGGGATTATAAGAAAACTTATAGGGGCCATTGAATTTTGTTCATAGAGCTGGTTACAGTTATTATGAGAAACTGCAGATGCAGGAGTAGCTCTTAAAAGCTTTTTTTTGTAGAAGAAATTTACATCTAGAAAGTAACTTACGTTAATATAAGTATCTGTATCGGCAAAAGGACTGCTCTGGACAACTTTTATCGCCTAAGAGACTTTCAATCTCTGTAACAAGACAACCTTTATACATTTCCTTCCCTCATTCTCCCATAACTTGTGTCCCAGACAATATACTTCTAGAAGCCCCAACCCCTGTTTCTTTCTGTAGCTCAGGATGCTATATTAGCTTTAACCATTTGATCCTTCTTTGAGCTTTGTGTTTTGTGGGATTCCTGTGCTTATGCATGTAATTAAAATGGTTTATCTCCTGTTAATCTGTCTCACTTAAATGTAATATGTAGCCCAGCCAAAGAACCTAGAATGGTAAAGAAAGCCATTTTTCCTCTCCCCATACAGAGGCAAAACAGATTGTCCAAAAGAGGCACTTTTACTAGTGGTTTTTGGTCTTAATTTGTGTATTTGCTTTCTACTTAGATTTTAACACACAAGAAATCACACGAGCAAAGTGATGGTACTAGGCGAGGGAGAGAGGATGAAAGTACCCTCCTCCTTTTGTCTGGCAGAGCTGGTTGGATAGGAAGAAAGTTTAGAGGTAAGGGAAAATATTTTTAAATATATACTGGTACATATTGCTTTTTTTTGGAGGTTGAACCAAAGATAAATTTTTCTGAGGGAACATAGTTGCTAGGAGGCAAAATGATGGCCACTATCTTAGCTCTTTTCCCCAATTCATTGTAATAGGAAGACACCAAAAAATGGTCACCCTTGGCTACCTAGTCCAGCTTTAGTTTTCTGATGATTTGGAGTCTAGATATCTTCAATTTAGTATATTCATGTGCTTTAATTTTAAGAGACCCAAGTTTAAAAATAGCTGTATTTCCATATGCTGAAATAGTTTTGTAAATTTTATGAATTGTTTAAGCTACTCACCTTCATACTTCCAGTTTGCAAATAGCTAAGAAATTCACTGTGACAATTTAAGCAGCTTGCCGTTGATGCAGTGTCTAACATGTTTTGACAGACATGGGAGCTTTCCAACACATAAATTGCTATTGTGTTTCAGCACAACTCAAGCTTCAACCACCTGCATTAGAAATGAATGAAGGATACTGCTTTTGGCTTTCTAGGAGGAATCTTGCAGGTATCACCATTAGATGAAGGAAGGAGAAGTTATATTTCAAAAACACTCACATAGACTCTTAGGCCTGAGAATGACTTCAGATAAATGTCCGCTCTTTCCTCCCTGATTCCAAGCAGCATTACGTCCAATTCAGGCAGACGTTTCTTTGCACATCATGGCACCAGCCATTTCATCAGTAGAGCCTCATCTCTTGGGTTATGTATTATCTCTATAAATATTCTTTTAAAATATAAATAGCCTTGAGATGAGGTAAGATTTAACGGAAAGAGAATAGGATCTGGTATCAGAAGGACTTAAGTTTCATGTCCCAACTTCATCATTGACCCTGCGTACAACTTGTGATAATTTTCTTAATCATCCTGAACCTCACTGCCCTCATTTGCAAAATGGGGATAACAACTACTTCATAAATTATTGAAAGGATTAAATAATGTAACTATAAAGGAAAATAAAAATCTCAGGACCCCTCTCCTGCACTCCTTACACAAAAAGAAAGGTCAAGCCTGGAAACTGAGGCATACAAAACCCTCTTCCAAATGAATAGCTGTTACTAACATTGTGCATTAGCCAGACCTCCATGGAAAGGCAAAAGGCCTTAGGCATCTACAAAGGACTGTCCCCACAGATGGTTGATAAGATAATTGGCATACTTGATTCTTCCTTAACTCCCTTTTTCTCTTCAAACTTTCCCCTTATCTTTTGTAAAATGTAGATTTCCTGGACCTTAAAAGGGTGTAACCATTTGTCTCACTACCCACTGGTCTCCTCCTTTTTCTTTATGTATGTCCTTTCCCTTAAAGACTGAGTTCTCAAATCCCTCTTTGGAAAAAATAGTCACAGATGGGCCGGGCGATGTGGCTTACGCCTGTAATCCCAGCACTCTGGGAGGCCGAGGCGGGCGGATTGTTCTGAGCTCAGGAGTTCGAGACCAGCCTGAGCAAGAGCGAGACCCCGTCTCTACTAAAAAATAAAAAGAAATGATATGGACAACTGAAAATACATATATAGAAAAAATTAGCCGGGCATGGTGGTGCATGCCTGTAGTCCCAGCTACTCGGGAGGCTGAGACAGTAGGATTGCTCAAGCCCAGGAGTTTGAGGTTGCTGTGAGCTAAGCTGACGCTACGGCACTCGCCCCAGGCAAGAGAGTGAGACTCTGTCTCAAAAAAAAAAAAAAAAAAAGAAAAAATAGTCACAGATGCATCTCTGTCTTGTATTTTTCTTGGTATTTTTCATTGTATTTTTTCTCAAATCTTGGCTTAATGAACCTCAATTGAGTGTGGCTCGCATTTTCAGTCACTTATTATTTAAATTAACATACCCTGTATAAATTCGCTAGCATAGTGTTTGGCACAAGATATGGATATTTTGTTTTATTTAGTCCCTCATATCAGCTTTATGAAAAAGGAAAGAGGAGGGAGTGAAAATAAGGAGGCCAATGAACATCTAGAATCCAAACCACCACTACTAGATTTCATGGTTAAGGGACTGTCTCCAGCACTGCACATTTAGGGAGACCCATACCTTAGATGACCCAGTGACGTGGCCATATCACTAAGACCTCATTTGCATTGTGGTTTTCCATCCCCCCACGCCCCCAGTGGACAATCAAGGAGACTTACGGGAAAGGAGCACGCATAGAAAGAAAATTGTTATATGATAGGAACATGTTAATCACAGATAAAGATCAGAGATCCTCAGCCAATAAACTAAGAGATCTCACCTATTTTCCTATAGAAAGGTAAAGATACCCATAACTGGGGTCTTCTCCACTCACGGAGATAGACCTGTTTCTCCCCCTGTAATGTACTTTTTCTTGCAATAAAGGCTGCTGGTGTGGAATTGCTACAAGTATGTGATTACTGCGTTGTGCCAGCCCTGCTTATGATTGTTCCAAGCAAGGAGCCATAGAACCAGGACATCTCCCACCCCAACACTTAACAAACCAAATAAACTTTGGAATCTTCACATGTTTTTGCAATATTTCAAAGCCATCTCTCAGTCACTTTTGGGGTATATATGGTGTTTGTTTTTTCGTAGTTCTTACATCAATGGTGAAGGAAGTAAATAAAAGTAGAACCACGTTTGCTACCTTAACAAATGGTTCTTTATCATTATTAACCAGATATAAATTAATGAGAAATATTAATTGAATTTTAAACTTTAATAATTTTTACGATTGTGTATTAAATGCCTATCTCTCCTGCTAGACTGAAAGTTTCAGAAGCAGGGAGAACACATATATATGCTTTATCTCTAGTTCCTGGCACATAGTAATTATCTATGAATATATAAATTAACACTGTTAATTTAATAATAATATATTTACAGTAGTGTGAAATTCTACTTTTTAAAAGTATTATTCTTGGCTTTGTGTCTGCAATTTTTCTTTATAATTCACGTTTTATTTCTTTCATTAATAAAACTAATTCATATTGTTAAAGATGATTTAGAGACTATGGATAAGATAGAAAAAAATGATCCAAGATGTCATAGTTTGCTTTCTTCTTTAAAAAAAATTGAAAAACAATTTTAGTTGGACTTCAGGAAGTGTTTTCCTGGGGAATTTTTGGCCTAACCGAAGGACTTTTCCTACTACAAAAGATAAAGTGTAACAATGACACTATTTGTTCTTAAGTTTCATCCAGATATCTGAAGAATAGGTTACAAAACTTCTTTACATTCTTTCAGTTTTATTGTTGTTTTGGTAAGATTTATATAGTGAGTCACTCCCCTCAGGAATCTTATAATTAATTTTCATTATGCCTATTGATTTTTCTACAGTGAAGCAGAAACTTTTTTTATTATTACATATCATAACACCTCTATTCTTTTTGGTTAATTTTGAGTCATATCTGGCTTATCCAAAGACTTCAAATAATTTCTTTTCAGCATGATACATAGGTAGCTAATAATTTAGCCTTAAACACTTTAATGTTTGACTGAAAATATATTTCATTCACTTTCATATATAGAATAAGAATTTGTTTAATATTAGATTCTCAAACTGTAGCCTTTATCTTTGAAGTTCCATAAGGGCTTATGCTTTGTTCTGTCCTCCAGGCTTGAATTTTTTTAAAAGAAATTGTTAATTAAAAAATTGCCATAATATATTTAAAATGAACTTATTTTAAACAATTTCACCTTGTTCTCTATATTTATTTTTTAAGCATAGGATTTTTTTCAATTGTGTTTTTGATTATATCTTTTGTTATGCCTCAATTATTCTCACTTCTTTCCTGGAATATCTAAGCATCTTTTTTAAAAGTTAAAGTATTACAAATATACAGTTAAAAAATCAAATAGGATAAAAGGACTTACATTAAATATCAGCAGTTCTTTGCTCTCCATCCTTTTTCATCCCTTCCTATACACAGTTCTATTCTCATTTAACTTTTAGCTATAAATTCTGTGATTTATCTCCATAAAGTAATATTTTTTTACTATTAATTATTAATATATCCATTTTAAATATGAACTAATGACTTCTTGTTTGTACAGTTGAGTTTTAGGTTACTGCCACTATCCTTCCCTCTCTCTTCCAAAAATGATTTTATTAAAACATTTGTTTAAATCAACAGTGTTGACTTTATGATTATATAAGTATTGGTCAAAATTGAGCCAACAGATATGCTATTATTTCAGTAGTATACTACCTTTAGTTTTCCCTGAAGTGAATAATTGCTTTTTTGTTTTGCTTAGTTTTGTATTTGCCCACCAGTAATCCTTACTAAATGCTCTAACAGTTTGTAAAATGCCTAGTAATAATTTTCCCCAAGGGCTCTAAGACATTAGATAATCTATAGTCCCATTTATTATTCTTCCTGGAAACTGCCCGTTCCCAACTTTCTCACCTCATGCTCTAATATTGACTATTGTTCTCAGGGCCTGCTGCACAAAGGCTGCTTTGGAACTTCTTGGTAAATCTTCTGCATTGACTCCCCAATTTCTTATGTATGTACTTTGTCTAATTCTTTCTTTCATGTGTTTTGCTGAAATATGTCCTCTAGTAATCTCCCAAGAAAGAGGAAATGGAAAATAAATTTTGAATCATTAGGTGTCTGAAAATATCTTTATTCCAGTCTCCTAGCTGAGTGATAATTTGAGTGAGAATAGAATACTAGGCTAAAAATCATTTTCCCTGAGACATTGGAAGGCAGCATTTCTCAGTCTTTTAGGCAATGTGGCTAATGAGGATTTCAAATGCTACCACAATTTCCTTTCCTTTGAAAGTGTCGGCATTATTATCTGTACACTTTTAGGGTTTTACACCTAGTGTTCTGAAGTTTTTATATTAGTCATTAGCCTAGTCATTCTGAGAAATTTCTATATTTAATTTATTTACCTCTATTTTTTTAGTTCTTTATTTTTGGGAGGTGATAGCAAAATTTCATAATTGTCTGATTTTGCACCTTCCAGATGGATCCTCAAAGACTGTCATAGTTTATCTCATTTTTTTCATGTTCTTCTTTTTTGAGAGATATACTTACTTGGCTTTATGTAGTAGCACTTCTGATTTTTCATTTCAGTTATATTTTAATATAAAAGACCTATTTGTTTTATCTTTCTTTCTTAATAGCTCTTATATTTGCTTATCTACTTTTTAAGACACTGTGTCTTCTATTGGTTCTGGTATTGGTGCATATGTATAATTTTCATCAGCTTTCTTCTCTCTATATTTTCTTATTTCTCTCTTTTTTTTTTGTTTGAGTTTTGAGTTGAACACTTTTGGTTTCTCCCTTTTACATTGAAACAGTCTTTAAATGAATTGTTGGTCTTCATCTGTCCATTCTTAGTCCATTCATATTCAAGAAGAACCAAAAAGCTCATTGGAGGCTTAATTCCTCCGGGGAGAGTGCACCTGTTGGTTGTGGATTAGTTAACTCTATAGTAATCGGAAAGAGAGCCAGTCTTTTAACTGGGGGACCTACAAAATGTCATAATGGGGACTTCTTTTCTTGGAGCTGCAAATTTACACCCAAGAATCACCCTTTTCCAGCTTTTTTTGTGGCAGGGTGCAGAGAGAGAAGGTCCTTACACCTAGTTGCTGGAATCCTGGGCAAGGTGGGGAGAAGGTCAGAAAAAAGAGAAAAGAGAGAGAACAGTATTCAGAATTTACTGTATTTTTCATTCATTTTTCACTCCAGTACTCTCTTCTGCTCTCCACTGTGCTTCTGTCACAAAGTCCAGAGCTTTTCTAAGAGTAAATGACTATTATCCTGCCAGTGCAGGGGGATAATCTTATGACTACCGGCATGTAGAAAAGGGCCTGGGATGTTCCAACTGCCATGTATAAAATCACCAACTAATCTCAGTCTTTTTAGACCTTGGCCTACCCCACCTTCCTTGGTAGCTGCTTCTTCCAATGCTGAGGCTCTCAAAGGCTTTGAGGGTAAATTACCTCATTGCCTTAGTTTGCCTGCAGTACCTGAATTGTTTACTTTACCCAAGCGAATCAGTTACTATGCCTCCATCTGCCTTCCATCCTCTATTTGCCCTTGTGGGTTAATAACAATGTTCATTTTCTGCAGTGGCATTTCTGCATTTTACTGCCAACACCTCAGACCTACAATGGTATCAGCCATCTCTCTTCTCTTTATATTCTCTTTTCCAGGTATTATGTTCAATTTTCATAGAACTCATGTTTTTGCATATCCTCTTGGGTGGCAAAACGTTTAAAAAATATCTTTGGTTCCTGGTTTTCATAAGTGATCTCCAATTTTGACTTGTTAGTGTAATACTAAACATGCTCACTGTCTCTTCTTCTGTAGAATCTTTCGTGGCCCTTGTTAGGGTGGGAACATATGGCGCAGGCTAAGAAAAAATTCTCAACACAAAGATTAGGTTAGAAAGAAGTAAAAAGTTTATTTTACTTTCCCCTAGAGAGAGAGAGAAAGGACTCAGCATATGAAAGAAAGAAAGAAGTAGTGCTGGCAGAGAGGGTAAGGGGTTCAGGGTTTTTATGGGTGTAAAGAGAAAAAAAAGTTTATTGTTGCAGACTGACAGCAGGACGGCTGTGAAACAGCTGTGTCTGTTTTTCCCTTCTTTTGTTGTTTCTCATCTCCGTGAGGCTGGCTTCTCAGTCTCCTTGTAATGTGGTCTAGCAAGAGCTGCTCCTTCTATCTGCTCAGCTCTTTTCAATTGTGAAAAGAAATGCTTAGAGGCCTCAGGTGTTTAATCTTAAAGACAACAAGTTGAGTCCCAGGTGATTAAGCAAACAAAGGACTGTTGTGTGCTATGATCCATTGTTCTTTTTTCTTTCTGCTTGGTAGTTTATTTTTGTATGTTTGATAGTTTATTAGTAAGGCCGTCCTATCAGCCCTTATGCTGGTTCTTCTATATTTCATTAGCTTCACTCTGTCTGTTATTGTTTAAAATCTTTCCAAAAGTCTGCAATACTAGGCTTATTTGTTCAGTTCTCAGCAGCAATTTTCCTGCTCAAATCATTTTTGTTGAGATGTAGTGGGATCATCAGACCCTTTCCTCTATTAAGTATTTGAACTAGTGATAAGTGAAGTACTAGTAGATGATTATGTCTGTCATTCTTCCCGGGTTTCCCTCTTTTTCTTGTTTTGCTCTCTCTTTCCCAGCTTTCTCCTGGGGTCACCTATGGCACTGGTAACCCACCACTGTTTCTTCCCTAATAGTTTTTAGGGATTTACTGTTTCTTCCGGGCTAGAAATTGGAGGCATTCATTGGTGAGTATGGGTATCTCAGACTAACTCAGGAGGATCTTCAGAATAGTATCACAGATGGCTACTCATTTTCTCCAATTTTAAGATTTGTAAGCTGTTCCCTTTCTGTGCCAGGGTTCAGAAAGAAGAGATGAATGGTGAAGGTGCTTCCTGCTTTCTTAGTGCTGAGCATAGCTCATGTGGGCCAATGATTACACATATATTTACGGGATTTCCAATGAATTTTGGCAATGGATGTTTTTCTGCTTAATTTTGAGTGTTATGTCAAATTCTAGTCATCTTTTGTGTCTTATTAAATACTTTCAGGGGACAGTCAGATCTTTTTCAAGTTTTTTACAAAACACCATTTAAACATGGGAATTTCATATAGTCTTGCTGAAATTTAAAACAGTGATGCCAGGACAACATTTTCATTTATTCACCAAGTATGGTAATCTTGATTCAATAAAAGCAAAGTCTGATTTTGGAGATAGTTCCCAATATAACACATAAATAAGTGGGTGTCATTGTTCACTGTGTTTTAAGAAGGGAAAAAACAACACTTCCTGACATTTTGCCTTTCAAACTCTTCATACTATGCAAAACTCCTAGGGCAAAATATCATTTTCAGGGTTTTGTAAAAAGAGAAATCTGGTATCTATGAAATAAAGTGGCTAGAAGTAGAAAAGATGCAGAGATAGAGGAAACACATTAACATTTTATTTTTACGTTCCACCAGAGTCTATTTGAGTGCAGTTTTTAGCTAGCTAAGGTTGTAACTGTTATCAAAGGCAAAAAAGAAAATTAAAATAGTGAGTAGATTATGCCTCATAAAGATGTAAACAAGAAGTACCTGATAAAAAAGCTTTATCAGCCAAACAAAGTCTCTCTGAAAGTTCTTTTTATTGACTTGTATTAAAATAATAGCACTGATATTCATTTTCTGGGGCAGTGTAGTGTAATAGTTTAGAGCCAGGTCTTTGAAATCAGAAAACACCTTAATGTAAAATTGGATAAATTATTTAAGCTCTTTGATTTGCAAATTCCTCTTTTGAAAAATGCACAATTATAGGTTTTTAGTGAGGATTAAATGAGATAAGACATATAAAGCACATGGCAGTAGTTTGTGCACAGTAAATAGTTAAACAATGGTTTTTTTGTAAAAAATAAACTTTACGGATTAATACTCTGAGAAAAATTTTCTCATGGAATTGTTTCTCTAAATTTCAAAAATGTGCCTTCCTTTCATCAGTTTATATGGAAAATGCTATGTCAACTACCAGTTCTTGCTTGTTTGAACTGATAAAGAAAACGGTGTTTCTTTGATTAGACAGAGATGAGCTTTATATACCTAATTTCTAAAATATTGTGAGTGTTTAATAACTATTTATGTAATTAATACCAAAAATTAAACCATCACATCTTTATTTATTAGACCCACTTAAGTCTAACCTGTAGAATAATGGGGTAATGCTTGAGGATGACCAGTTATCTCCAAACCTCGCTTGCCAATATTGATATAGATGAAGCCTATTGATATTGATAATTTATCCATGCAATTAAGAGTGGAAAATGTTTGCCCTATACTTTAAGTAGAAGATGATTTACACATTCTTTATGAAAGGACTATCTCTGATTTTCTTTGAAAAACTGCACAGGAGAGTTTTATATGCTGCTTTCTCCCTCTGTCCAGTAGGTGATGTGCGAGGCACCAGGCACAGTGAGGGATTGAAAGAATTACAACACATATGCTCTGTAGCCAAAAAGCTTATAAGACATTTGGAGAGATAAACTATAGAACTCACAAGCTTCCTGTGAGACAATCGAATAGTACACAGCAACCCTATATATAGAGAAAATTGAGACTTGAGTTGGGCTTTGAAAGGAAGGTAGCAAAGACTATTTTAATAAAGGTGAATGGAAAGGAGGAGAGAGAATGGGCAAAGCAGAGGAAACGGGAACAGGTAGGAAACAGGAAGAGGCATGGTATTTTCAGTGTTCTTGAAGCCATTATAAAGTTGCTTTCTGTTTAAAATAGGCATTGGTTTTTTTCTTATTAGCAGTAAGTGTATTTTAATATGATGGTGTTCCTGGGGAATGATATTAATATATTAGTACTAAAATATTAGGGAGGAAAGACTTGATAACACATATGAAAGAACTAAAACTAGACTCCAGGCACAGAACAGGTGCTCAATAAAATTTTAACAGATTTCCTTCTCATTCTTAGGCTGTGCTATTATAACTTTTATCCTTGTAACATTTCATTAGAAAGTCACTTTAAACTATACCAGAAAAATAAAATTAGAGGTGATTCTGATGAGAAAGAACCATAGATTGAGTTCTCTTGGAAGCAGATGCTTACATGCAGGTAAGCCTGGCAGAAAAGTTTATTAGGCTGTGCTTCCACACCTGTGGAAGAGAAGGAAAAGAAATAGAATTTGGCTAAGGGAGAAGTGTGGTACTAATGCAGCCTCAGTGAAGGTCTTAGCAAACACCACAGGTTGCTCTGAAGTAGGGATGGAATTTCTTAGTTATGCCATGTTGTGTCAAGGGGCCAGGATGAGCACTGCCCTAGGAAGAAAACAGGACCTTAGCTGCAGCAGCTTCCTCCAGCCAAGGTCAATTTCTTGGGAAGGCTGAGGGATGTTGGCACTCTTCCAGTTTCCGGAGGAATAAGTCTTTCAATCTTGTGCCCGTCTCCAAGGGCCATTACAACTTCACTGGAATAAAGAGGAACTATTAGGCCTGTCTTAGTCTCTTCAGGCTGCTATAACAAAACACCACAGACTAGGGAATTTAAACAATGGTGCTTTATTTCTCACAGTTCTGGAGGCTAGAAGTTCAAGATTAGGGCTTCCGCCAATTCTGTTTATGGTGAGGGCTCTCTTTCTGGTTTACATATGGCCACCTTCTTGCTGTGTCTTTGCATGACCTTTCCTTGGTGCATGCAAGGAGAAAGGGAGGGAGAGAATGCTTTCTGGTGTCTTTTTTTTATAAAGACACTAATACTATAGAACCAGTTACTGACATACTTTATGAACAGTCTCAAATAGTTCTTATGTTTAATTTACAATTTAAAATAAAATTTACTGTTAATCAGTGCCAATATTAAGAAGATTTTTAGTTGTGTAAGGTATCACATAAAAATTCCTAGAGTTATAATTAGGAATTACAGAATTGCTCTTTTTTACAGAGATGGGGATAGGTTACAAAATATTTAATCGAATTGATTGATAGTTGTGGAAAATACATTTTTTATAATTATAAATGTTTGGATTAAATGAAAATTTTTATAAGCTTCCATAATATTTGACCTTTTGATAACAATCAAACCTGTGCTCTACTCAACTATATAATGGATTGGAGGGAATTCACTACTTAAAAGAAAATAGAGCGCTCTCTTTTTTTTCCTTCTAAGTGTTTATGTGACAGTGCAATGTAGAAAGACAGCAATTCCTTTGATATTTGGATTTAAAGGAAAGGAGATTGAAAATCTTACTCTATAAATTGTAAAGAAATCTTTTATAGTCTTTTAGGGGTCTTGGGGGCTCAGATAGTGGATGGGGAGTTGAGATGAGGAAGTAGAAATTTTTACAGTGTAAAAGTCTCAATATTTATTGAGCCTTCTGTGTCCTACCTGCCTTTAATTCCTGTTTTGTGTTTAGTAGTTTGTTGATGATAATGATGAATAAGGTTTTGAAGCTCTCCCCTAAACCTGATCCTGCTGGGGAGTTGTTCATAAAACCCACAGCACACTTTCTCCAGGCATAGCATTGAGGCTCTAATAAAATTTTAATCTCCTCTTTCTGGAATATTTCAGCTGGAGGGTAGAGAACAATTCTGTTGCTCTCCTCTGTGACAGATTTATGTGTTCTTTGGAGAATGATGAGCAGTAGAATTTCTTTTCTTTCCTTCGTTTCTTTGTATGTCAACTTTTAAAAATTCACAGTTGAAAAATGTCACTTGTCACATCCAAGCACTAACATTATCTTCCTATTGAATGTGGGACATATCTGGTAGTACTCCTTAAATGGATTCTGACCCGAAGGATAAAATAATCACTTTTAGTTCATTTTTGTGAAGTTTATATGAACTAGTTGGAATTCAGTCCTGCTGCAGGTGTTTCAAATATGTTATCAATGATAAACACTCATTTTTATTGTACAAGTGAATATTTGGAAAACTACATGTTATTATTTGATATTTATCTATCAGTACATCTATATCTATACCTATTATTTTAAGTAGTTATTGAGTAGCTCATTATCAAGGGCTAAAATTTGTGAAAAAGCTACACAACAAAGAAATTACTTAAAGTCAGAATAATAAGGAAGATTTATAGAAGAGATAAATTAAGAGTAAATCCTTGAAGGATAGAAACATTTATCCTGAGAATGAGGGCACAAACCAAGTGTGGAATAGTACTAATTAGACTTCACTTCAGAAACCATGAGAAATTTGGCCTAACTCTAAATCGCCTAGAGGCAGTGTGTCAAAAACATGGCCTGTCTTATTAAACTATTTTACTTCTCACACCCAATGTAGGGCCTTCAGTAAAATAGGTTCTCAAGAGATATTGTATGAATGAATGTAAATCTAAGTAAGTGAACAACAGAGGTAAGGATGGATGGGTAAAGATTATTTTCTGAACACCTTTAGATAAATATTTGACTTTGTAAGGGAGGCTTGTAAGTCATTTCATCCAACTGACTACTTGCCCTTTTCTGTCTGACACCCAGACAGATATACTCATGGCTTGATGATCAATCCCCTTTTCATCTACAATCTTACAGCCTCAAGCAGATAATGCCATTTTGCCATGATGGGAATCATGTACAAACTAGTGTTTTCTTTGATTGAACTTTCAAGGGTGAGAGGTTACCGATATCCAGAGCTTAGAGCAAAATCCAAAAGGAAGCTGAAAAAGACATGGAAAAAAATAGATCCCATAAAACAAGACATTTTCTATCTGTCTGTGATTCACACATATTCTTATAGCAAAAATGTGCTTAGAAGCCAAATTGTCACTTCATGAGGAAAGAGTTTTATTAGTCAAGAAAGCACTCAGGCAGGTCAATAGAAATACACTGTGAGCTGACTGGTACTCTGACCCATGTCTAAATTTCATACTCAAGGCAGCTGTGGAAGCAGGTTTGCAAGTCTCTGATTCAGGTGAAATAGTTAGGGAACATTACACCTGCCTTAATCTTTGCAAAAGTTAAGCAACCCACCAGAGGAAGATTACTACAATACATGCTTAACCATTCCCCTACCTATATGTTTGGTGCACTCCATTTCTCTTCCCAGAGTGTTGTGAGATAATTGGTTGGAAAAAAGAAATCTGATCATTGACCTTACTTAAAATCTTTCAACATGTCTCTGTGGCTTTGACTATAATATCCAAAATCACTAGAATAGAGTACAAAACCCATCATGCACTCCACATTCCCCTTTCCCTTCTTTCCTTTAGTGAGAGTTTATTGAGTACCTACTGCGTTCCTGGAAGTGGGCTCCTTGCCCTAGATCCAATGGTAAATAAAGAATATAGATTCGCTGGATCATTTTCACTACTTCTAAGACCTAATCTCAGGCATGTTTAAATGGGCCTTTTTGGCTTTTCCCATAATAATCTTGGTGCCCGCCTCTCCTGCTAGCCCTCCATTTTTTGATTGATTTATTCCTACACGTTCTTGAAGACACACCAAGGCACTGCCCACCCATCCTCCCATGGGACTCACAGGTTGGATGCACACATTACATTTCCACGAAACATTGCATTTTCCTCTCTTCTAGCTCTTGAGTGGTATGCTTTTCTCTAAGAGAAAAACGTGTGTTTTTCATCTTTATCCTCAGTAATTTTCACAATTTGTACCATGTAGTAAGTCCAAAATGTTAGTTTTTTGCTTGTTTTCTTAGAGAGCATCCCTTTCTTGATCAAATCTTATTTTTTTGATGATTACATTGATAATGTGGATTTTATTCATTTCCTTGAAAAACATTTTTTGAGAACCTACTATATGTCAGTCCTTATATTGGCACATTTCACATCTGATTTCTTCAGCAATAATCATGTTGAAGAAAAGGAAACTCAGAGGTGATGCTGCTAGTCTCACACATCCTATGTGGCAGGAATACTTCTCAAGCTCAGATCTATGTGATTCCAAAATGCATGCTCTTTTTTATGCCATGCTTTTCTTGTAGGATAAAGCATTTTTGTGCAATTTTTTTTTGTACATCTTGCATAGCAGGTAAAAAATATACCTCAGTTTAAATTCTATCCTAAGAAATTCCTTTAGATCTCTAAATTCACTTGTTGTTTTTCCGCTTGTTAATAAATTATCAGATGAAAGACAAACTAAATTTTTGTACCCAAGAGAGAAAAGAGAAAGGTTGAATGCCAGCCACACTATCCCATCTTCTCTAACTTGTGGATTGAATGTGCTAGTACTGGTTGGTTTAGGGGAGTTGTTTCAAGTTTCTCTCTTCAATCACTCCTCTACTGGTGGCCTGTGGGAAATAATTTTTTCCAATTTCCTCTTCCTTTTATGAATTTTGTACAAATTCTGGAGTTTACTTGGCACTGTATATATTGTGGAAACCAGGATGGATGAGTAGAGGCTGAGGCAAGTAGAGAAAAGAGTCCACCTGCAGCACAGATTTTTACCAGTGTTTGTGTAGCAGATCGAGGATGGCCACAAAATCTTTGACATTCTTCCCATAGAGAAATGAGATGGAATTTGAGTAGACTCTATGATTGCTTTGATACAATGCTAATTTGCAGGCCCAGGCCTTAATATACTGAAAATTTCTGCATTTGGTTTCTTAGAATTCTCGCTCTTGGAGCCCTGATCTTCCTTGTGGAAAGCCCAACATGTGGCCATGTAAAAAGCCCCTACAAGAGGGAAAAGGGCCCACTGAGCCTAGTCTTCTAGTTCTCCTTGCAAGCAGCCAGGCTTGAACACCTCCCCACCCCGAAGACTAGCCCAGCCTCCAGCCGAATACCACTGAGTGACTGCAATCGATGCTACATTCTTCCGGGAAAAATGAATCTTTCAGATAAGTTCTTCCTAAATTCTTAACCTATATTAAGCCACTGAAGTTTGGGGTAGTTCGTTAACAGTGATAGGTAATCAGAAAAGTTTGTATCTAGTCATCAATTAACAGTTACTTTAACTTACTCCACATCCATTGTGGGAATCACTGAGGCTCTTTGGCTTTCTTGTCTTTGATGATGATGTCACTGGAATATATAAGCCGGCTAAAGGGGAAGATATGCATTGTGTGTGTGTGTGGGGGGGGGGTGTTTAAATCTAACTGAGGTTAATCATCCATATTTATTTATCCATGACGTTTTCCAAAACACATTCGCATCTATTTTCTCTAAGTCTTCTTACCACATGTCTAGTAAGGTCATTTGTCAGATCTGGTTTATGCCATCTTGCAGATGGTACAGCTGAGGAACAGAGGTTAGGCTACCTCCCTAGCATCTCATAGCTAAGGTTTTCAGAGCATACTGTGCTTTTCAAATGTATTATTCTGAAATTTAATTGATTTTAAGATGGTTATCTGTTTAATATTTATCATATCGACTAGAATTTAATCCCCAAGAGGTCAGAGAATGTTTTGTCTTATTCAAAACTCTATGCTTAGAACCCACCCCAGTGCCTGACAAAGAAAACACTCATTTAGTATTAGTTGAATGAATAAATGCATGAAGAATGGTGGAGCTCTGACTAAAATCTAGGTTTTCTCATTCAGAAGTTGAACCTCTTTCTATCATGCCACTGAGTGACAAGTGCAGAAGTCACTTGGGAATTTCAGTCAAGATGCACAGCTACCAATCACACTCTCCCCTTCCCCTGTTCCCTTTCCACCAGAGTGGATCTTTGTGTGGGAAATACGATTTTTGAAAAATCTTCCTAGTAATTCTGATATACCTCCTGTTGAGAACCAAAATACCATACACAATACTCTTATTCTTTCTCTTAATCATGTGTTATTCTATACAAAGGAAGCGTTGTGAGAAAATACAATTATATATGCTTAAAAACTGTGAGAACATTAAAGTTAAAGAAAAAGAAAAATGACTAAGAGACAGAAAACAAAGCCAGAAAAATGCACTGATATGCAATTATTTGTGACGATTTTTTTTTTTTGTATGTGCTTGGGGAACATTTATCTTTTTATTTTCTAAATTTTCTGTATTTTGATCATTTTTGAAGACAATGGTTTATAATCAGAAAGAAAAATGCTCCAAACCAGGACTCTACATTCATGAATAAATGATGGAAGATTGAGAACACTGGGAAAATCTGAATTAACCAATCATCAATGACATGAGTAGAGAATTTACTTGCAGGCATTTCAGCATATCTCAGTTGGTGAGTACTGCAGCTCCCATAAAGGCGACTGTGTACATTGCTTCTTCCATTGCTTTCCTAAATGCCTCTGAACTGCGAAAGTCCCTTACACTAAATATCATCTCATACAAATTGGTACTGCTTTTCAGGAGCTACTTGCAAGCCAGCATACTGGAAGAAGAAAAAGCTGCCTTTTAAAATCAGACCCCTGTTCTTTCCTCATGTACTTCTCAGGGTTCTCAACCAAGTGAGCAATGGGAACAGCTGGCCAATACAATTAGGGAAGGGGTGCTATGAACATTGTATTGCTGGCTACCCCAAATTCACAGATAGGTTCTTGGATTTGAGTGTCTACAATGCTATGGCCAACAGCTATGGTTCATCGGTCAGGAGTAGGCTAAAGAGATACTGATACCTTAAGATAGTTAGGACAATGGTTTTTTTGTTTGTTTGTTTCAGACCACCAGCAGCTTATCTTTTCTGGAGTCCGAACTAGTCCCACAAGTAAGAAGAAATGAAAAGAGGAAGACAGGTAGAGGGAAGGAAGAAGTAGAAAGGAGAAAAGGGAGGGAAGGGAGAGAAAGAGAGAGGCTTAGCTCTAGAAAAGTAGTTTTCTGGGAATATGTATGTCTATACTCACACACTTCAGTAAAAACAATATTGGATTAGAGTTATGTGTAAAACAATGTGCTTTAAGAAGCTTAACTAGCTCTAGTAGACAACCGATGATATTAACACATCATATACCAAATAGCAAGTTAGAAGATAATACCAGAAATTGCCACACAGATTGTCTCAAGTATAACTGAGGAAGGAGCCAGAAGAATCATCCTAGAGGATGTTGGTAAAAGGGTAAATTGTGTTCCACACATTTCAGTTATCCTAAGAGAAGTGCCACTCCTGCGAAGGTACACCAAGACTCACAAGGACGGCTCCTCGACACCAAGGGAAGATTTAAATATATTCCACGTTATCTCCTTATTAGGTTTGCAAGGTGTGCAACCTTTAAATTTTTTTTATTTCAAAATTAACTATTAGAAATACTGGGGGAACCACAAAGATTAGAATAAAAACACTCAAAGACAAATCTTGTTAACATTTTGAACTATCTAATTTTTTTTTTTTTGGTTATGTTTAACAGAAATAAATCCTGTTAAAGCAACATTCCATAAAGACAACAACTAACCTCTTTTGTCCTGCTGTACACCATACAGTCTTGGTCTTGTTTTCAATAGTCCTGTGGAGTCCAGCAAGTAGGTAACATTTTATACTAATGTTAAAGGCTACTTCAACATGTGACTTTTAAAAACAGAGCAAAAGAATCTATTGTGAATGACTGAACATAGACTCTGGAATAAGTCCGTATATATACATGTATTATGAAGATTACATTGGTAAAAATGCATTTTATAAACTATAAGGGATACGGAAAAGAGTCAGCTATAAACTTTTAGTTTCTCATCACAAAAGAACAGAAATAACTCTTGACGTTGTTTAGAAAGTAATCGCTGTTACAAACCATTCTGAATTCCTCCAAATTTTACTGATCCTCCTCAATATGTTTCACACCATTTGTGCATCATGCTGGTTTTTTTTTTTTTGAGACAGAGTCTTGCTCTGTTGCCCTGGCTAGAGTGAGTGCCATGGCGTCAGCCTAGCTCACAGCAACCTCAAACTCTTGGGCTCAAGCAATCCTTCTGCCTCGGCCTCCCGAGTAGCTGGGACTACAGGCATGCGCCACCATGCCCTACTAATTTTTTTTCTTTTCTTTTTTTTTTTTTTTTTTTGAGACAGAGTCTTGCTCTGTTGCCCTGGCTAGAGTGAGTGCCATGGCGTCAGCCTAGCTCACAGCAACCTCAAACTCCTGGGCTCAAGCGATCCTTCTGCCTCAGCCTCCCGAGTAGCTGGGACTACAAGCATGCGCCGCCATGCCCGGCTAATGTTTTCTATATATTTTTAGTTGTCCAGATAATTTCTTTCAGTAGAGACAGGGTCTCGCTCTTGCTCAGGCTGGTCTCGAACTCCTGAGCTCAAACAATCCGCCCACCTCGGCCTCCCAGAGTGCTAGGATTACAGGCGTGAGGCACCGCGCCCAGCCCATCATGCTGCTTTATACTGTGATATATACTTTTATTAGAAAAATATTTTAAAGTTCTTATTCTTTATCTTTGAACATTTTATAATCAGAGTTTACTCAAAGAAGTCTTTATTCAGTTACAGTGTGTTTCCCTACTACATTTTGCTTTTTTTTTTTTTTGAGATGAGGTCTTGCTATGTTGCCCAGGCTGGCCTTGAACTCCTGGGCTTAAGTGATCCTCCCACCACACCACTACTACATTTTGTGGCTTGCGTGGGAATACCCACGCTATCTATTTAGTACTATAGCCCCATAGCTGCTCCTATAACCTCAGTGCTTCCTCACTGTTGCCATTTTATTTTCTTCTTAATTAGCATTTGTGTGTGTGTGCAGCAGGGGAGAAAGGGAACACTTTAGATATTTTTATGGCAGGAGGAGTAATTTCCTGTTTAGGATTTGAGGTAACTATAGATGGATGATGCTTTTTGTGTAATCTAGTGTCCCGCCCCACTCCACCCCATCCCTGTCTACAGCAGCTCAGTAAAGAGATAATACTCCCTGGTTTTGCATATAATATAATTTCTTAAGGATTGCTTTTTATTTTTAACATGGTAATAATTATGGGCATATAACATATTTTTACTCTCCTTTTTCCACTTAAAATTGTATTATACTCTAAATATTTTTATGCTTTCTGTAAATTTAGACATCATTATTTTTAATTTTGTGGGTTTTTTGAACCAAAGATACATTATGTTACTTTTTCTTTCCTCACAAAATTAACAGAAGTCTGGTAAAGCAAATTTCAAATAGAGCAAAAAACCAAAATTCTACCATTCATCTTCTTTATGACATATACATAGATATACCTATATATATGACATATAGCTTTGCATTTTGCCATTTGCTTTGCACCAGATATGATGATTACATGGGTATTATTAATATTCTTTAAAGCTTTTTAAAAGATAATTTTTGCTTACAGCAAAATTAATAACAGTGTTTTGTTGGGTTTAAGCCATATGCAGAAGCAAAATGTATGATATTAGTGCTAAAGTAAGGAGATGGAATAATACTATTGTAGATTTGTCGTACTAGAGGTTAAGTGGTATTATATCACTTGGAGATAGGCCATTAAATATAAGTTAAAGATGTATATTATATATCTGAAAGCAAGCACTAAAATAATACAAGCAGTTATAACTAATAACTCAACAAAGGAAAGAAAATGGAATCACTGAATATAACCAATTAATTTAAAAGGTAGAAAAAGAGAGAAAAGAGAACAAAAAACAGATGGAACAAATCACAAGCTGATAGATTTAAATATAATTAGTCAATATTCATATTCAATGTAAATGATCTAAAAACATCTATACGCTGCTTAGAAGAAAATTTTGGAAAACAGACAAAAGGGAAACCACTCATGATGTTAGTAATCAGTCATTGCTATTATAGTTTCATTGATTCCTTTCTAGTCTTAGTTTCATAAATATGCTTTACTTGGTTGCTATTGTGGTATATATACAGCTTTGTTTCCTGCTTTTTAACTTATTAGTATGTTGTTGTATAGAAATGGGCTAAACCCATTTCACAATAGGTCATTCTCTAGCACTTATGAATTCAGAACTAAGCTTCTAATATTCACCAAAGAAAAATTTTTCAAAGTCAGCATACATGATTAGCCATAACACACAAAATAAGTGAGGATCTCTGTTCTTAAAAAATTAAAAACATCGTTCCTTACAACGCTTATCCTTAGGTAAAAGGCTCATCACAATAAATATTGATGACTCAATGGTCCAGTTAGATTAATACATTCTTAATATAAAACTATTCTGAATTAAATGTAATCTTTCTTCAGTGACTTAGAACGTTCTTTTGAAATGTGTTCATTGTATTTAGAATTATCCTACAATATAATTTATCTCTGAACAGTGAAAACACAAAATTTCCTAGTAAAACTTTCTGGTTCATAGATTACTGAATCAATCACTTTTGGATGAACTTCTTGAAGGCTTCTGGCACAGCGCTTGGCAAATACTGTTCATTCATAGAATTCTTATTGAATTATGCTGACTTAGGTATATCTTTGAGAACCATTGTTTGGACCATATCAAATTTCCCAATTTTATAGCATATAATTTGACTCAGGACTATGTATTTTAGCAAGATGTTGGGGTTAATTCTAATGTAGGTAGAAATAGAATATTTTTGAGGTTTTAGATCAAGACTTGAAGAAAAAAAATGTTTGAAACTCAGATAATATAAAGACTTAAGATCAACTTAATAACTATAATAGAAAATGCAATTCTAAAAAGTTTACTAGCTTTCACTATACACAATAAACTATTCAATTATTCCGCATCTATACCCACTCTTTATCCATAAGTATAATGCTATGTAATTGTAATTATAGTTTCTGTCCCTTGTATTTAAAATTTTAAGATAAATTACTATATAATCTCCTTAAATATAATTTTCAATGTTTGAATATGATACCATTGAGTTGATGTGCCATAATTTACTGAATCACTTCTCTATTATAGGTTTTTAAATGACTTACAGTTCCCCTGATATAAACAATGCTGTCCTAAATGTCTTCTTTTCATGCAATACTTTCTTTTTTTAAATGATCACTTCCTGACCACAGGGACCCCTTATATGAAATTCTAGTATACTTGAATTTAATCCCTTGCAATCTTTCACAAGTGAGAATTTTAGATCCATGTATGTGAACAGCAAGTTTTTCCGGGTCTTAGAGTCTATGTAGATGCACTCATGCTTAGCAATCTTTGTCTAGCTAACTGTCCATTGTGACAGAACGAATCTTTCAGTTTGCCATTTCCACATTCATTCTTCTGTCTGTTGTTCCCTACATACTGAGTTACATTTATAGTATTCCAATGAATATATAAAATTGTCCCTTGATATCCATGTGGAATTGGTTCTAGGGCCCCTGTAGATATCAAAGTCCATGGATGTTCAGGTCCATGGTTGGTTGAATCTGCAGACATGAAACCCGTGATATGGAGGTTGAATCTGTGTGTGTGTATATATGCACTTTTTAATCTTTGAACTTTATGTTCATATTTGGTGCTTTTAATATCACATGTAGTACCTTATTATATACTATTTAAATTTGGTAAATTTTAAATAAGTAATGGCATTTGCATGAATGAGTGTGACATTAAAAGATAATGTCCAAGCATATGGTCAAAAGTTAGGGGTGAGAAAGTGTGTTAATGCCTGCCAATAGTACAAAGAGGGCAATATATTTTGAACAAATGTAAAAGTTATTGACAGTCAGGGTCTTGGTGAAAATATTATGTTTTTAGAAATTAATTTGGTATTTACTGAGCTACAATTAATGTAATTATAAAAAAATTAGAATATTATTAGGCCAGTGTTAAACATAGTATGTATTAGATTGTCAGTAAACTTACTTTTGAATAGTAAAAACAGTTCTTTCATAATATGAGTCATGAACTGCTGTTGATACTCTTTTTTTCATTGGGCTTTAGTTATATTTTTATTCTAGTATGAATATAAAATGTTTATCATAAGCTTTTATGGGCTATGGCTGGCATATGTCCTAACTCTTCTCCTTACTAAACATTAACTATTCTTACGACGTGGTTATCTTTCACCTTCTTAGTCCTTCTCCTCTAGATATTTGTTACCCAGACTCATTACACAAAGAGACATAAAGAGCATCCCACACAAACAGATCAAAGAAATTAGCTAAATGAAGCTCCAGATGTTCTGCATCCTGTCCTCACAGAATGCATCACACAGTTTTCTCCATTAATTGGACATTCTATTTGTATTGCATGCTATTGCATCAGCTTTTTTCAGCTATAGAAATCTCCTCTGTTAATATTGATGCATTTAAGATTTTTAAAAAATTTTATTTTGTTTTTAACTGACAAACAATAATCGAATATGTTTATGGGGTACAATGTGACATTTTGATACATATATACATTGTGGAATGACCAAATCAGGTTAGCATGTTCATCACCTCAGGTATATATCATTTCTCTGTGGTGAGAATATTTAAAATTCTCTCTCTTAGCTATGTGAAATATGTAATACATTATTATTAACTATAGCCGCCTTGCTGTGTGACATAGCACCAGAACTCATTCCTCCTATCTAACTGTAACTATGTACCTGTTGACCAACATCTCCTGTTTTCCAGTCCACCTTCCCCCACTCCAGCCTCCGATAACCACATTCCACTCTCTACTTCTATGAGTTTGACTTTTTTAGATTCCACTTGTAAGTGAAATCATATGGTATTTGTTTCCCTGTGCCTAGATTATTTCACTTAACATAATTTCCTCTAAGTACATCCATGTTGTTGCGAATGACAGAATTTTCTTTTTTTAAGGCTGAATAGTATTCCATTGTGTATATATACCATGCTTTAAAATCTATTCATCCATCGACGGACACTTAGGTTATTTCTATATCTTAGTTATTGTGAATAATGCTGCAACAAACACAGAAGTGCAGACATCTCTTTGGCATACTGATTTCAATTTCTTTGGTTATATACCCAATAGTGGGATTACTGGATCATATAGTAATTCTATTTTTAGTGTTTTGGGGAACCTCCATACTATTTTCTAGAATGGCTGTACTAATTTACAATATCAAATGGGATTGCAACAAATTTAAAAGCTTCTGTATAGCAAGGGAAGCGATACAGTAAAGAGACAACCCACAAATTAGGAGAAAGTATTTGCAAATCATACATTGGATAAGGAGCTAATATCCAAAATATACAAAGAATTTAAAATACTAAATCATAAGAAAACAAATAATTCTATTGAAATGGACAAAGGACTTAGATAGATATTTTTCAAAAGAAGACATGCAAATGGCCAATAAACATATGAAAAAAATGATCAACATCTCTAATCATCAGAGAAATACAAATTAAAACCATAAGGAGATATCACCTCACACCTGTTAGAATGGCTATTATTAAAAACATGAAAGATAACAAGTGTTTCAACCATCAATAATTTTCTGCCTTTCCTTCCATTTTCCTACTCCTCTGAAGAAAAAAAAAAAACAACAGAGAGGAAACTGAAGAATGTTTATTCTCCTTTAGCAATCTCAGGTTTGTTTGTTTTTCTCAGCAGAGGAAGAAAAATTGGGGGCAAAAATATTGTCTTTAAAAAGTTGTGAAACTGCTTTTTAAAAATTCTCTCTCTTTCTCTTTCTCTCTTTCCTCATTTCTCATTCTCAGGTACTTATTGTGCCCTTTTCTTATCCCTAAATCTTGTCATATGCACAATATTCTCACTCCCTTCCTAAGTATGGTACTGGTTTTTTCTACATTTTTTTGCTTAGAAATGTAATGAACATTTATAAGGACAAGAAAGCATGAAATGTACATTATATATGTAAAGAATAAACTTGGGATAATATTCATAAATAGAGAGTATATCTTAGCAAATCCATCGTTAAGATCATCTTAGTGTTTCTACTGTGAAAGATAATGAAGGATAGCAATTTAGCTTCTGTTCTTACTGTGTCTTAATAAGACTCATTATTGGAGTAATTGATACACAGTCATACCAGGAAATTTGCAATTGATTTTTATTTACATATTTTTTTCTCATCCAGGAATATTGTCTCATTACGTAGTAATTACTGGAATAAAGAAACTCCTTATTACAAGAAACTAAATTATACTGGTCGTAATGGAAGGATGACTGCAATGAATGAATTCACTAATTTTTGCCTCTTTTCCAAACCTAAATCTCAATCCCTCTCTAGTTTTTTAACATTTCCCTGCTAAAAGTAATAGTACTTCTATTGTATAAAAATTAATATGTATGTTATACAAATTCTAAATACAAGAATATGATTCCTGTGGAATGAATCTTAAATCTATAGAGAAGTTCTGGAGCATGCTGAGGTTTCCTTTTATCTGTAGCCTTTGCACACTGTTAGGTCAGGAAGGAAAAGGAAAAGGAGAAGGAGCCAGGGCAAAGAAGCTATAGAGCACATGTTTTAACATCCAAATATTAGCACATATTTCCAGACATCCACAAGTTCCATATATGAACTTATAGGGGACAGAATATTTAAAATTATGACTGTCATTGAAAATCTGAAATATAAGTCAGATAGTTTTCCTTTTTTGCTTTTACGAGTTTCTGTAAAACATCTGAAACTATGAAAAGTAAAAAATACCACAATTAAGTTTCTTTTTGCTTAAATCATTATTTTAATGATCAAACATGTCTTCTTAATGAGCATCCCTTTACTAATCTCAAAATGTTACATATGCTAAGGAAGAGAAGGTATTTGTATACTATCTGACAGAGAAGAATATTGCTCAATTTTATCTCAGAGTTTATTCAGCAGTGACTAAATTCTAAAACTTTATCTATTTCAAATGTGTTTTCAAATGAGGTGGTACATACAAATAAAGTATAGCTCAGGCTATATTTTGGACCACTGGGGGCAATAATACAGATTAATAGGAAGGATTCTGGTCACAAAGAGAAGCAATTTCCTCAATGACTTAGAGTAAATTTTATAGCAATAAAGATTATTTAAATTAAAAGCAAGACTCCACTTACCTATTAGTTTGTTTTATTAAAATAGAGGCAAAATATAGAACATCCTGGCACTGACCAGTAGTCCTCAGGGACAGAATGAAAAAGCCACTCATGTTTCAGACAAATTCCATGGTCTTGAATAGCTGTGAAGAATGTTTATTTCAGCACTTAGCCTGGTGTACAGCATATAGTAGTCAATCAGTGAGTGTTAAATGAAAGAGAATGAATGAGCAGCGTAGAGCACACAGGTTGAAGGAAGTCATTGGAGAACAGCTCTTGAGGTTAGGAAGAAATGCTATGATTCTTTGGTGGCTGTAAATCTACTTTACCTCTCAATTTCTGAACAGTTGCAAACAATTGTGAAGAAGATTAACCGTATTTATTTCTGTCTTTATATTTTTATGATATATGATATAGTTAGAAAAATGGAGCATGCAAATAAAAAACACCCATGAGCCCACCATCTAACCTGAAAAAACTAAGGATGAGAAATTGACCTCTGTTGTGAAGCCACTTTTGTTTGTCATTCCTTTTTCTCATCTTTGTGTCAAAAAAATAATTTTACCACATACTTATGTTTTTTAAAACAATATTTGTTTTGTCTTTTTGTAAGATTTATAAAAATTCTATCATTCTAGAAGTGACCTTTCAATCTAAATTGTTGCCTATAGTTAAGTATTTTTTTCACTATTGTATAATTTATGTAAAGTGATTATCCATTCTCTTGTGGATGGATATATGATTTTATTTATTTATTTACTTATATTTTCCATTATTATGCTGTTATAAATATGCTCTTAAAATATAAATTCAGGAAGAGGTGTTTGTATTTTTTTTTAACCTAGAGAGGTGTTTGGCTTGTAATGAGTGCTTAATAAATGGTTGTGGTTCTTGAGAGAAAGAAAAGAACAAAAATATTGTATGTGATTCTTAAATGTACACATGAAAGAGGTTTCCTATGATATATATAAATGGTGTTCAAAATTTTGTTCACATGTCCCCCAACAGAATTTTGAAAACCTGTATGACTGTTCATACATTTTTAAGTTGATATCTAATTTTTTTATCAACTGTTAAGTGACTACAAATTGTGTAATTTGTGGTATATTTTTATATTGACATTTTAAGTTATTGCTGTAATATCATCCTTTAAATAGATACAATGGAATTCAAATATCATCATGGTTTTTGCCCACTTATAAAATGTGGAAAAAGGTTTTTTAACCAGAAATTTTATATTTTTTTCTCTCCTGAACTTATATTTTAATTTCACTTCTTCCACAAAATTAGATCCTAGTGTAATATATATTTGCACTTACATTCCTTTTATTGGTCACTCTTTTATATGTTGAGACAAAAATTACATATATAAATTTGATTTTTAAAACATTTCCTATGCGTTTAAGACTCTTACATGTTAAAATAATTTTTTTGTATTTAGTTGTCATTACAATATTATTAGTACAAAATTGGTTAAAGCTATTTCAAACATAATTACTAAACATAAAGTAAAACTTTTTTTGAAAGTGCATGTCTTGAGGTGAATGGGGTTGTTATTTTTCTGTTTGTTCCTGTTTCTTGTTCTTGAATGACTACCACTTACTATGGGAATGAAACAAGATTCAGTGTAAATTCACAGTAAAGAGAAATTATTAGTCTATCAATAAGTCCAGGGTTTACATAAAGTGTTCCAATAATCATTGCTAAGTGCATATTGTGTATAGTATTAATAGCATCCACTTTTTTCCCCACAGGAACACATCAACAAGTAGAGAATTAGTAGACAATTACCAGAAAGGATATTTATTACTAAGTAAAAAACAAAGTTTTTTAAGTGTCCAATGATTTTTGGTGGCAAAATTCAGGAAAATGTTTCTTCTGTGAACAATAAATAGTTTACAAGATATAAAACACTTTTTTTTTTACTTCCAATTAGTGTTTCATTTTCTCAAAGATGTAGTGTTAATATGTCATAATCAAACATAAATATTTTCTTCTTTAATTCTTTAAAATCATGCAAAATATCCAGTCGAGATGCAGTCCCAGACAAGGTCAGGGCATGAGATTTGTAGGACATTGTTTTAGCTCTAGGGCACTTGTTAAAAAATACATTCTGAATATTTTAATTCTAAGACAGATAGAGCAACAAGGCATATAGCCTCATGTTGTCTATGTTGCTGTCTTTGGTATTTCTTACCCTCACCCTTTCTACTTGGCTCTAATGATCAAAGGTCTCTCCCTCAGGTACAATGCCTTCTTTCACAATCACAGGGGATGGAAAAGTGAAGCCATAAAATGAAAATTGTCATCACTCTGATTGTTCTACTCTGCAATATATATTAGTTCACTGTGCCCTAATATGATGTATGTTAGTAGGGGGTATTTCTAATGTCCACTTTATCTTTAGTAGAAACACATCTATATATTACTGAAAAAAGACACAAAGCCATAAAACTGGTTCCGGTTCTAAGTGGGAATGCTTTCAATTTTTACCCATTCAGTATGATGTTGGCTGTGGGTTTGTCATAAATGGCTTAGAACCGGAACCAGACAAGGTTGCCCACTATCTCCACTTCTATTTAACATAGTGCTGGAAGTCCTGGCCACAGCAATCAGGCAAGAGAGCAGAATTAAAGGCATACAAATGGGAACAGAAGAGATCAAACTCTCACTATTTGCTGATGATATGATATTATATCTAGAAAACCCCAAAGATTCAACCAAGAGGCTAC